>NDGM011251709.1:0-14462 GCA_002564305.1 Octomys mimax | reverse complement strand
TCTCTCTCTCTCTCTCTCTCTCTCTCTCTCTCTCTCTCTCACACACACACACACACACACAGGGCTGTGACTGACAGGTTTGGAAAAGTGGTGTGTGTGTGTGTGTGTGTGTGTGTGTGTGCACAAGCACTAGAGAGAGAAGGAGAGGGAATTCGATGAGTAACTGTTTAGGTTGGGATGAATTGGTTAGCTGTCAGGTATAAGAAAATTAAGGCCATTAGCTATTTTCGATTTTTTTCTGTCACATCAACAAGATTAGCAAGCCAAATGCTCAAGGAGCATGTTTGGGGGAGTTCTGAGTGCTCCGTGAAACCTGCAAGGCTCTGCTGAGGGAGATTGCCTGGAATTGTCTCCAGCCTGCCCTTTCAGTGGATAATAATAACGGGAGAATTAGCAAGCAGACAGATGCCGCGCGCACTGGTGCACAGCGCTCAGCGTTGTATAATAATGAATGTATTTGCAACGGCTGCTTCAATAGCTGTTTCTTAAAATGATAAACTTAATTTTTCTGGGCCCTCCTTTCTTTCTTAAACCTGAGCATCACAAAAGATGGACGCTGAAATCATCTCTTATTCTCTCATTCACAATGCTTTCAATATGACATTTAGAAAAACAAATGTGAAATTGTGTGCCTGGTTTGTTCTCCAGCATCTGGCTGTCCGGTGCTAGTTACGTTGTTTTGATCTTGGTCAGTGGTCACACAGATAAACACCATCCTCAGGCAGTGGGCTGATACTGTTCTTTATTCAAAATCTGAGTAGGAGCTGGTAAGGCACACCTGTAAGGCAGGATGATGATCAGAAGAATGAACCCTGCCTGGGCATCTCAGTAAAAGCTGTTTCAGAATTTTAAAAAATCCAAAGGACTAAGATTGCAGCTCACTGCAAAGGTGCTGGGTTCAAGCCCTGGTATTGAATGCATTGGAGTATGTGCATGCACATGCACACATGCAGAGTCATTTTACAGGGCTTGGGTATGATCACAATAAAATTTTATCACAAAAATAATTGTTCTAACAACTATCATGGTACATTGGGCACCTGCTGTGTGTCATTCAGCACACCGGGTGCTTTTCGTATGTGATTCTAAATCCTCTCATAAACTGCAAACCTCTCACGAAATTGCTGCTTCTGTAGCTCAGAAAGTCAAATGTAGCTAATTTTATGAGGTTGAAATTCATATTGGTTTTTCATCTGGTAGTGGAACAGTCTCAGTGATGTTAGGTAACTGACAGAGGATCACCCACCAAGTAAAGGGCAAGGCTAAGGCTTGATCCTGGCCCTGCAGAGCCCTAAGACTCTGCTGTACTCCAAGTGTGAGGCAGCCTGGTGCAATGGGTGTTATGATCTTCAATTGCATCATGGCTTTGAAAAAGAAGGCAACTTTCTCGAGGTTATATACTCAAGAAGAAATAAGTCTCTGTGTCTTGGAGAACCTATTAATCATTCGCACTTTTCAATAAAAACCAAAGAACAGGATAAGCTCCATACAGAATCGCAATAACAGATGAGCTGGTGCCTTTCTATTTGGCAATCCATGAATTATGGTGCATTTAGTTCCCCAGTCCCCCCCAAAACCCACCCCCTTAGCTCTTCCCAGGCCTTATCCAAGGGATTATCCTGAGTTCTTCTGCCACAGTTTACCCACAACATTTTCACTCAGAAAGTCCTATTCATTTCTCAACACCTAAGCTACCCTACAACTGTGGCATTTTAAAGGAGGGACTAGAGGCATTTTCTTTGTTTGAGTTCTCCCAGAAAAAGATCCTCCCACAAAGACTTGAGAACAAATAGTTTATTTGAAATTTGATTCCAGGAAGCACTCACAGGAGGGTGCAGAAATGAGGTAGAGGAAGAAAGACCACTCCTTGAAGGTGTGTTACCATGCACCTGATTGCTGAAAGCCTCTAGATCTTAAACCTGAAGATCCCTAGAGGACAGTATACAATATGCCCCAGAGATACCTCAACCAAGGAGAAAGAAGCTGAGATATTCATCAGCCAGCATCATTCATCAAGGGCTGCTTTTCTGAATATGAATTCTTCAGCAACCCCAGCTCATCTTGTGAGGCCCAAGCATGCTCCCAGGGATAGAATTAAAGCACTTGGGCAGGACCTAGGAGATATTCTGTGTAAGTACCTAAAGGACATCAGCATGAGTGCCAAGAGGATGGAGGGAGGGTAGCAATAATATCTGCTGCAAGCACCTGAACATCATTTGATCCAAAGGAATGGGTCCATGGTGTTACAGTCACTGACACTTCTAAGTCCAAGTGCAGGCAGTAGGATCAGGACATTCTGAAGTACGAGCCCCAGTGCAGCTCACTTGGTATCACCAAGATGAGCCCTAATCAAAACAACTTCCAGAATTTCTTTTAACCTTTTTTCCATAGCCCCTTGCCCACTATTGTAGTTATTTTTCTTATTGCTAGGACAAAATACCCAACATCACCAAGTTAAAAGAGAAAAGGTTTGCTTCAGCTCACAGTCTGTAGAGATTTCAGTCCATAATCAACTAACAGCATGACACAGGAACATGACAGAGGTGAAACAGTCCACAGCAGGGCAGACAGGAAGAAGTAAGCAGCAAAGCAATAAAACCATCCTCCCTTTCCCTTTAATTGAAACAAGGCTATAAGCCTGTTGGGTGTGTCATCCACACCCAGGGTGGAACTTCCCATTATCCAAAGCTAGAACTATGATAAACCAATCAGCAGACTACCATAGTACCACACACCCTTAATCCCAGCATCACACATCCTTAATCCACATTTACACACCTAGATAGAGCCATCTCCAAAAAGTCCCATCAAAGAGCACAGGAGGTTTGGGGGAAACATCTAGATACCTGCTGTAACACCCAGAAATGTGAGAATTCTCTGTTATCCATGTTCTTCCTACTCTGTAAGTCAACTATAAAAGCTGTACATTTTTAGTCCATAGTCCACATTCTTTGAGGCCACTCTCACCTAGTGAAATGGATAATTTCTTGGAGAGATTGAAAGAAGGTAAGTTGCAGCATTTGATTTATGGTGGACTTGTTTTCCTCTCTTTTTCCTTCTTTAGTGTGGCTCTAATTCTGACTTCATTCCAGAGCTGTGAAATCAAATTAGACAATGGGAGGAGATGAGCAACCCCTTCAAGCACAATCAACTTCTGATGGTTTCCCCAAAGCTCTAATGAATCTGCATAGACCTCCAGTAATAGAAAGTGAATTCTTTTGCAGCACATTGTTTTCTTTTCTCCTTTTTTTTTAAAGAAAAAGCAGCTAGAGCATAGGTCTGCAGGTAGCCAAAGCAACAAGGTGTTAGAAAGCACTGGCTTTTCATAGCTGAATAGGGAAGCCTTGGAGAGAGGGCAAGGAGACTGATTAAAGGGAGAGACATCAGGAGCAGTAGCTACAGCATTCAATCTTGATGGTGGGTCTGTTATGTACAAGCCAACGTGGTAGACATTATGCAGGAACAAAGAGAGAGAAAACACTGTCCTTAACCTTGCAAGGCTAGTGGGCTGTTCAAAGTGTTGCTGCTCAAAGTGTGAAACAGTAGCATCAACAACACTACAGAGACTGCTAGGGATGCAGAATCTCAGGCCCTTCAATCGAGATTCACTCAATTAAAATCTGAGTTTCAATATTTGCCCTAGAGATTTCTAGATGCAGTCATGTTTAAGATGCCCTGGCCCAAAGGGTTGCAGATCTGATCAAGTGACACTCAGGCCCAGAACTCCAGCCCTATCTCATCCTCCCTTTCTGCTCTCAGCTCTCATCATGCTTCCCTACCTCTCAAGATCTTATGCTTTTGTTCCATGATTGCATATCCTTCCATCCACCCTCATGCTGTTTCCTCCAGTGCCATGTTGTAAGGACCTTCTCTGCCTATCAAAAATCCCCTTCATTTTCTAGCCCAGGTGTCTCCTCTGTGAAGCCTGACCCATCTTCCAGTCTAAATATGTCATTATCGTTCATTTGTTACTGGCTAGCTTTATTATAGCTAAGTGCTTTCATCTAACTTAATGCTTAAAGGAATGGCTCTGGAGCCCGATCACGCATTTTGAATCCCAGTTCTACCAATTTTCATCCACGTGTGCACATTAGATCACTTTTAAATTTGTCATGTCTTCATTCTAATAGCATCACATATCCATGGCCTTTCCTATTTTTTTTCCCTGTGGCTTCTCCCAGTTGATTGGGTGTAGCCTACTTCCCTGTCCATGGCTGTGGTCTTGCCTGTGTGACTAGAGTCAGTTAATAGAATGTTGCTAAGCCTAGGTCTTAATAGTCCTTCACTTTGCAATTAGCCAGACATAGAAGAACAGTATCATATGTTCTCTCTCTTATGTGGAGCCTAAAATAATTCAACCTGAGCATAAAATAGTTATTACTAAAGGGCTAAGAAGAATTTTGGGCAGAAGAAGGACCAGAGTACAGTAAGAGTATATGGATGCAATTGATGCACACCATGTGCCTGTATGCAAATATCACAGTGACTCTCATTAATGGCACAATTAATGTGTACTTAATGAAAATGGATATTTTAAAAGGCCTTTGCCTATATCTTGTGTCTCTACTTGTCTTTAGCTACTGGATTCAAGAAAGATGCAATATGTTTGCCACAGACTTGAACTTGACCTACAGAGAAAGGATGATGCACATATTGAAGCATAAATGCCCCAGCAGAGCCACCTCTTCATCATCAATAAAAAATAAGAAATGTTAAGGTATGTTACTGAGTTTTGTGCTGATTGGTTGCATGGTCTTATTTGTGGCATTATGTAATTGATAGATTGTGCCTAAATCTACATTTCCCCACTTCTATCACAGGCAAACACATTATTGTAATTATTACAATATGAAAAATAGTAGGTAACTTATTTTTATATCTTTCTACTAGACTAGACACTTTTTATGAGTAGAATCTTTGTCTTATCTATTTTTCCCTCCACAGTACCTACTGCACTCCTAGTAGGCATTAAACAGAATGAAGCACTAATACAGAAAGCTGCTCTTTTGCTTGGGCAGTTCTTGCCCTGTAAATCCCTCTGCAGCCTATAATGATGAGTCCAAACTTATCACAGCAAATGAAACTCCAGGATCAAGGGCCTTTTCTTCAGAACAATGCTTAGAGTAGGCCTTGGGGGTATTTTGTTGAGTTTATATTAAGAAATCTACTAGTATTTTGAGGTATTTCTCAATTAGAAATGCTACACTTAGAATTTCATGGAAAGGAAGCATTTCATCTTCAAAGGAAGTTGTGAAGAATATGGAAACACCTGACCCCTGTGCCTTCCAACTTCAAGTACCAGGCTGAAGTGAATTCTTCATCAAGTCCAGAGTTTAACCTCTGAAAAGCTGGCCGTGGAGGTAGAAGGGAGTGAGGACTGGGGCAGGACCCGATGGCATCTGTCTCTTTAAGAAATGGAAATGAAACCTAATTAGCATAGACTGGCTGCAATTAACATATAAGTCCCAGTTCTGGGAGTTGGAGGAAGGGAAGAGAATAGAGCTAAAACTTAATGGGGTTTTGTTAGACAAAATTAGCTTCCACAGAACAGCCATAAAAATATCTAAATTATGAGAGCCTCTTGCCATTTGCCATTAACACGAGGGGACATGCTAATATTTAGTGGCGCCATGTCCTGGAAATTAACTGCAGAGAAAGAAGCCCCAGAGGCATCCCTGTGAGCAATAAGGACTTGTCCACCAGCTCTACAGTTACCAAACTGCTAGACTAAATGTTTTACAGAAACTTAGAACCTACAAATCACAAATGTCTCAGCACATCTTTTGGCAGTGGTTCCAGAACTGTGGAATGATACCTTCATGGGTGATATATGGAAAGCTCAAGTTTCTTTGTATGGTCTTTGAATTCAGAGACTATTTTTCTTAAAAGAAGACATTCCCAAGGTTGATTTGTGGACATTTGAAGATGTCTTCAATTCTTTGTCTCTCCAGCCTTACACCCTCATAAAAATCAGTCCATTTGCTTTTTGTTATAGTACCAAACAAATTCATATGAATTTCCTTTAAACTCAGCCCACAGTCCTCTATTTTCCATTGCTTAAAGGCACCAATAATCCATGCAAACATATGAAGGGTTGTTTTCACAGTCCTCAGTCTCCTTGACCCCTTTGTCCTTAGGCATACTTGGCCAGGCCTTTCTGGTCCGGCTTCCATGCTACTTTTCTCTGAGGCTTGTGCTCTGTGCCCTTTTCTTTCTTCTGTCCCATCTGGTGGCATTGCCCAGGGCTCCAGGACTCCACCTTAGGTCTTCCCTTCATATTCTCTTTGAAAATGATCATACACTATTTGCTGGTGTCTACCCTCACAGACAGACTTCACTCCTATCCAAAACCCTAAGCCTACCCATTAGATCTGGGCTGCCAGGTCTCAGTGAAACATCTGCAACAGGAAATGCTAATTTCACTTCCACTTGAATCTCCTCACACCCACTTCACTATTTTTTGCCTGTTTTAGGTGGAGCTCTTCACTTCCTTCTTACTTCTGTCCTCATCCTGCCTCACAGGGAGTGACATGGACCCTTGTCCATGAGTAGCAGACCCATGAGCACACCCTCATGGTAAACTGCAGACACCTGAGAGGCTAAACAGAAAACAAGAACATCCTGGAAGGGCAGTGTCAAGTGAAGAGCTATAAAATCTTGGTACTGTGAACTCCAAGCACAGTCTTTCTCTTGCCTTTCATAACTCAGGCTATAGGGGCTTTGTCTTGCTTTGTTTTGTTTGTTTTTGCATTCTGCACATTAGCTGCCTTACAATTCTTTGCAGCCTTGAACTTTTCTACTGAATCATATCATGTTTGCCTTTCCTTCACATCTTCCCCTTTGAGCTCCTTGACACTATTATTTTTCCAGGTTCCAAAAGAATCAGACCTGAGACAACTTTGAAGCTGTGCTTTCCTGCTTCGTAGTTCATCTGTCTAAGTGTCTTACTCAACTTCTTCTAAACTGCTCTTGAGATTTGGACCTTATCTTATCATCCCCAAGCTTGTCTTCTGTACTACAAGTTCCATCCCTCCAATCCACTATTTATTTATTCTTGAAATAATACTCTTAGGGCAGTATTGCTCAGCCAAAGAACCTCTGAGGGTTGTTGGTTTTCTTCTCTTCCTCCTGATATTCAGAACCTTCATTTACTTTGACCGCTCAATTTATGACTTTAGCCTTCTTCAGATAAGTTTATTCTATATATAAACCTAGTTACTGAGCTGGGGAAATAGCTCAGTAGTCTATGTTCCTGCCTGGAAAGTGCAAGGATGTGAGTTCAATCCCCAGTAATGCATGCAGTGCTGGCCCCGCACCTAGCTAGACACAAAACCAAGTATGGTGTCACACATCTGTACTCTCAGCACTGGAGAGGCTGTCTTAGCCTGTCTCAGTCACCCCAGTGATCATATACAGATCACTATGAGTCTGAGCTGTGTAGCAAGACCCTGTACCAAATACATAAATAAATATTGCTTTAAATAGTTTTTAAATTTTTAAAAATTAAAACAAACTTAGTTACTTTCCAGTGTCTCCGTGAGCTTAGCTGCACAACAAAACTTCCCAACATTTGCTGACTTCAAGCAGCACTCATTTTCTTTTGCTTTTAATTCTGTGGGTTGGCTGGGCCTCGCATCTGGTCTGAAATGGCTTGAGTGGTCGCCACTGCTCTTGTTCATGAATCTGCAATCAGCTGGCAACTTGCCTGGAAGGTCTACGCTCAAGAATGGTCCCCATTGTAGGAGAAAGTGGGCAGGATATCGCTCAATAGTGGCTCCACGGTGCCACTCCAGTAGGCTAATTCATGAGGTCTCATGGTTCTACTGCTCTAAAAATGCAAGAAGATCAGCCCCAGTATACAATGTAAGTTCTTGTAAAATTTCTGCATCTACCTCATTGATTGCAGCAATGAAATGTAGACAACCTATGTTCAAGGGATAGGGAAATAGACCTCATCTTTTAGTAGGAGGATCTGTGGTGTCTCTTGGCAAGGAAGTAGCTGTAGAATGGGGAACAAATTGTAAGCATTTTTACAATCGACCACACGCAGCATGAACTGTGAGTTGTTCTTATTGGTATTCTCTTCTTGTCTATCATGTCATGGGAATATCTTCCCTCCATGCTCTTTTCCCTTAATTCAGATTTCTCTTCCCAAATATTAAGAATACCTTTTTGAACTCAATGCTCAGGAATCTCTAATGACCTTCTGCCATTTCATCTCCCTGCACTCTTTCTTACTTTCTGTCATTTTTTAAAATCATTTCTTGAACTCATGTCTATCTTCTGAATTGAAATGCATATCCCCCAAGGGATAATTTTCTTATCTTCACTTATATGATATATAGTTGCTTTCCTTCTGTATGTTTCCACAGAACTCAGCATCTAGGAGGAGCCAAATGATATTTGGTGGTTATAGAAGAGTAGCTTCAAATTCTCCTAAAAGCCTTTTTCTTTCTTAAAATTGTATAAGTTAATAAATATAGTCTCTTGGCACTCCTAAGAAGCCAGTAGGGAAATCTTAGGTGGTTTTATGCATTCTGTCTCTGATGAAGTGAAGATAACAGGTCCAAGTAGAACACTCTTCCTGACCTTGGGCTCACTGAAACTTTAGGGACTCCCTTAGACAGCTTTCTTCCATTGTCTCACCATATGCTCACTCTTAAAGGTCCTAAGTCATCCCCTTTTTTGGCCCAACACCATCTTCCTGACAGGAAATCAACATCTTTCTCAGTCACAGTACCCTTTGAGAAAATTCTATGAAAAACAGTAATCTTCTTAGGCCTATTTTGACACTCCAATAACCCCATAGAGCTGTCCTCTTACTGCTGACTATGATTTTTCTCTGGTCTACCACTCAGGTAGATGGAGCTTCCCCTCAGTGCCATTAGAGGTTCCCATAGACTGTCTTTGGAAGTCTTCTGCTTCAGGTAAGCCTTCCTTTACCTGAGTTCCCTTTGCCTTCTCAGATTCACCCATCCAGGGCTCAATGCACCTACTGCATTTGATATGGAACCTGTTTGTCTCTTGGGTTGTGTGTCAGGCCTACTCTCAGAAATATATTCTGCAACCTGATAAGTGTACTCTCATTTCACTTTCAGAGAATTTTAAGCAGAGTCCAGGCAGCCCTGCACATATTTAGCTGCTGATTTGATTTATACCACTCTCAAAAAATCAAAACAATCATCAAATGTCAAAATTAAGCTTAACTTTCTAGACTGTTGAGGTGACACAGAGTAGTGGCTCAAGCTCAGAGATGCTCTGCTGTTTGTAATCTTGACATTGGGATTTTCCATTGGTGGCTCTTTCTGCTGAAACAGGAAATTATACAGTTGTGGAGAGATGGAGAAGAGTTGATGCAGAAAGTGTGTGTGTGTGTGTGTGTGTGTGTGTGTGTGTGTGTGTCCTGGCACGTGTAAGGGAAAAAAAAGCAGATTTTCCAGTCTAAGAAATTTCTTGGCTGTGGGAAAAGATTTGCATGCCCTTCTGTGTCGCAGAGACTTGGTATGTTTGCAGCACGTCGTTGGGGTGCCTGCGTCTCAAATCACTGGCGCTGCGCAGCCTTGATGAGGCGCCCAATTTACATATTCTCAATTTAATCTAAAGTAGGTACTAATTGATTACTGCTGAATGTCTGCACGCTCTGATTATCTGTTCAGATCCTGAGGGGGTGGGGGAATAGCAAGGGATTTTTCTTCTGTGAGTAGGACTTTGTTTTCTCTGAGTAACATTTATTTGTAACATTTATTTGCTAGGCCTGGGAGCCCCCCCACCTCCACCTCCTTTCTCTCCCCTCCTTCACCCACAACTGCTGCAAACAAATACCACCAGCTTCAGCACTGGCTTATTTTATGTTGTATAATAAACTATTTTCTACTCAGTTGTTCAGTATTTATCAGAAAAATAGTTTGGAAATGTCTCTGAAGTTTAAATTACTGTCATCTGCCTGAAGGTAGAATTCTATAGGGAATGGATATATGGACTCAGAAGCCTGTTTGCTGGGCATAATCCAGGCTCTGCCATACACTAGCTGTGTGACTGCAGGCCAGTTGTTTAGCCTCTCTGTGTTAGTTTAGCCATCTGTACACTGGGAAAGTCCTTGCTGCACAGGCTTATTGTGAAGATTAAGTGAATGAGTTAGGACATGTAATGCACTCACCTCAGCACCAAGTCATTGCATGCAGCTGTTTCTTCAGAGCTCTGTGCAGGTCTTGCTGGAGGAGGGAGCGAAGAGTTTTGGTACAAATTCCCTTTGGAAATTCAGGGCCATTGCTAGTCCTTGCTTTTCCTGACCTGCATCATCTCAGGTGTTAATAATGGCAGGGAGCAGGTAAAACAAAGTGTAGATCTTGCTGTCGTGGGGTATTATTGAGCAAGAGCCATCTAGAAGGATTTTCCTGTTTGTTAGAGATAAGGAGCCAAACCAAAGAGAGAGAATCCAAGGTGGTGGGTCAGTGAACAGTCACTGGACACACTCTGCATGTCAGCCTCTCTGTTGACATCTGTGACCCAAACCTGAACAGTATGGCCTCTTTCCAGAAGGAATTCACTCATGAGTGACACCACTCCAATCCACTATAATACAGGTTGTTCCCCCTGTTATCCCTCCTCGGGCACTTGTTTTTGGTTTCATCCCTGCAGTTGAAATGCTGGCTTGATATTTTATTGTACTGATGTGTAGCACACACGCAGGAAAGGTATAAGTCATAAGTGCACAGTGCTCAGAGAATGAACACACTTTGTGGACAGCATCAGACCAAGACAAAGAATATGGCCAGTTCTCTAAAGACCTCTCCTACCTAGTGATCCCTTCCTGTCACTGTCTCCTCTCAATAGCAAACCACCTTCCTTACATAGAGACTGTTTTGCTCACAGTCACACTAGCAGATTTTTCTACTGGGCACCAGTCCCTGGTCCAGAGAAGCTCAGAGGGTGTGGCTGGGAGATATGACAAGATCAAGTATGACAAAGCGTCTGCACTATCACAAGACTGGAAGTGGGAGCAACCTTCTTGTTGATCTAAGCAGACGCACATCTAGAAATTTCTTCCAGCTAGTCCAGGGGAAGGTCAGGTACTTCCCTGTTGGCAAGTCTGGTTTCTTGGAACTTTTATGAAGATAAAAACATTAGCATAAAACCACCTGATGCCTTGGAGGGCTATTGATTAGCCAGGCAACAATGAGTATGTAGTTGCCTGTAGTAGTTGGGATGAGTATAGTTGATGCTCTCCAATATTCTCTCACAAGAGTTCAGGATTGTGGGAAAATGAAAATCAGAACAGGAATCAGAATGGACAGGTTTTGTTAGAACCATACAGCACATCACAGTGAGGAAGGCTGATGGGTCAAGATGGAATTCCCTTGAAGGAACTGAAGGAAGGCAGCAGAGTATTTGCTCCAGTTGTCTATTGCTGCATCGCTGATTTCTCTAAACACAGTAATGTGAAACAGCACCCACTGCAATGCTCACAGAGGCTGTGCATTGGAAATTCAGGTAGGTACAGCAGGGGTAGCTTGTCTCTGCTCCTCAAGGCCTGGAGCCACATCTGCGAAGACTTGCATGGCAGGTAGCTGGGATGGTCTACTGGCTGCTTTCACTACATGGCTGACACCTGGGCGTAGACTGTAGAGGCTGTGCTGAGGTGGCACTCTAGAGAGATGACTACACTGTTGTAGACAGATGACCAGAGCTTTTCAAAGTGGCTTGGGCTGAAAACACATGTCCTAGAGACTCAGGTGGAAGCTGCATGACCCTTTCTGACTTTGCTCAAATGTCACACAGCATCATTTCCACCAGATTCTATTGGCTACATGGGAATTACTAAAGCCAGCCTATTTCAAAGGTAGGGATGGCTGGAGTTCACCTCCTGTTGGGTAATAGCATATCCTGATGTAGAAGAACCTGTGATAGGAGAGCTTTTGCTCTATTCTGTAGCCTTCACTGGAAAATACATTCTGCCACAAGAGCTGTTAGCTGATGCTCTGGAGCAAGATTTGCCTTGCTTTGTTTCCTTGGTCTGTATTTGCTGTGTAACTTAATGGTAAGTTATGAAGTAGCTAAGTGGTAATTTTTTAACCCCTCTGCACTTCACTTTTTGTAATTTGTATGATGATCCTGATCTCCTAGTCCCTGTGTAGGAATTCAGTGATGGGAACCATGTATAGTGTTAGTATAATACTCAATTCTATAAACATGACCTTTTTTGATGCAGGGTCTCTCTGTGCAGTTCAGACTGACTTTGAACTCACTTTGTAGCCCACCCTGGTCTTGAACTCACAATGTTCCTCCTGCCTCAGTTTCCCAAGTACTGGATTACAGGCATGCATCACCACACCCAGCTATGAACATTACTGGTAAGACCTAAGGAAGTGATTACTCGAGGCCTGTGATAACTTTGCTTAGATCTTCCCGAGTTGAAAAGGTGGAACATGAAATTCCCATACCAGGGCATATAACAGCCCAAGTTGTACTAGCAGTTAATAGTGACTACAGAGACTAAGTATTAGATTATGACTCTTTAGAGTTTACAAAACCCATCACAGCCATCCTTCAGTTAATCCTGCAAACAACACTGTAGATACAATATCCCCATTTTACAGATGACAGTTATCTATGTGACCTTACCCAGTCACATAGCCAGCAACTTGCACAGCAATGTTGTGATCTCAGAGTTATGCTCTAAAGCCTCTTGTCTTATCTTTTCCAATAAACTCAAGGGCAAGTTTTCAAAGGAAAAATAAAATTGAATTAGATTTTAATTAATTTGAAAAGTATCTTGCAATCTTACTAGAAGTAAAGACAAAAGAAAGAGGTCAGTTCTCCAACAGTCATGAAATGTCACAATCAGGGCATAAAGGTGACCACCAAGCATAAGAAAAAATCCTAGAGTGAGCACTTCCCTCCAAAAATCTGAAAGGTATCCTTGAAAATGCCTAGAAATGGCTTTCAAATGTCACAGCTAATTATTCAGCCAAATAACACCTTTTGCTCTGAAAACTCCAAATTCTCTCATTGCTCCTCACTCTTTCAAATCAAGAAATTAGCAACATCCTCTTCCTTCTGATTCAGCAGTGTTCGCCTTCTGATCTGAGTCCGGCACATTCACATCAAAATGCACAAATGCTGGGAAAGCATTGTAAATCCTGCCTTTCTGGTGTTTTCCATTTATGTGACAGGAGGAAGGATGGTGCTTTCATCCATTTTTGGAAACAAACCAAAACACCCAGAAATATTCAATCTTATAATATTGACGTAAAGCTCAGTTAGAGCCCAGGCTGCAGTCGGCTCCTGATTATCCATGTGTAACTTATCCACAGCTAATTTTAAAACTCAAAATTACTTCCTTCTAACTTATGGCACACCCTGGGCCCCCTCTGTGAGTGTCAGCTCAGAGCGCAGTGACACGAGGCAGAAGTGTACCAAGCCATGGGTCTCACGACCCCACTTCTGCTCTGGATCCAATTCTTGATTAGCTGGGTGACCTTGAGCACATGTCTTTACCTCCGGGGACCTTCTAGGTTTTTCAACTGTAAAATGAGAAAGCTTGGATTTATGCTTTTTAAGATCCCTTCTTGCTCTAAAATTCCACGAGGGAGCAACGGAGTCAAAAGAAATGGGACAATCAGACTACTGCAAGACCTCACGCTGAAATCAAGAGTACAAACCACCCACTTCCCCATGAGACATCGTGTGGCCTCAGAACTGCTGAGTGCAACTCTAAGTCCAGGACCCAAGACTCCAATGCTTATTTTGTGAATTCCAAGACCAAAAATGCAAGATTTTGTATTTCCGATGTGTGATTCTCTTCACTGAGAAGAAAGTCAGCTCTCTCTGAACATGGGAAGGGCTCTTTCTGTTTTGCTTTGTTTGTTCTTTCAGAACCTTGGCCTTCCCTAGTGATAGATCTGAAGTCAGGACTGCAGGGAACTAGAGCCAATGCCAGCTCTCTCACCCCCACAGTAAGTCCCTAAGAGTGAACTTGCTGGAAAGTCATGTGGTCTCTGCCCTTCGCACCCTATTACTCCCAACCCTCACTCTTTCCACAGGCTAGAAAATTCACCCCCATCTTACAAAGAAAGAAATCTCTGAAGTCCTCTTACTTCCTGTCTTAAGCTCAAGCCCCCAGACTCAGGATTTTCTTATGTGAGAAAAGGGGAGCTGTGCAGGGATCATGGGAAAGAACTTTAAAGCAAAGACGAAATGTGGATGTGCCGAGATCCCACTACGCCCCTTGACCAAGCATATCTGCAGTGTGAGCTCTGTGTATGGTGCCATGGTAACAGAATTCTAGATACTCATGACATTCACAGGAGGTCTTAGATTTGGGGAAGTATAGAGAGAGAGACATATTTGAACATGTGTGTCATAAGTTTGGAGATGATATGAAAGAAAGATGTGTGGGCCCAGGGAGATAGCTCAGTAGAATAAGTGCTTGCCTGGCAAGTGCAGGGTCCTTAGTTCAATCC
>NDGM011251702.1:12673-25120 GCA_002564305.1 Octomys mimax | reverse complement strand
TGTGTGTGTGTGTGTGTGTGAGAGAGAGAGAGAGAGAGAGAGAGAGAGACAGAGACAGAGAGACAGAGAGAGAGCAAGAGAGAAAGACAGAGACAGAGAGATTGATGGACAGACAGACTGAAAGACAGACAGAGACAGACTGACACAGATAGACAGGCAGACAGACAGACAGACAGAGATTGAGATTTCAGGGTGCTGGCAAGACATAGACAAAATGATTCACTTTGTTTTCAACTCCGTAGGAAATCAAAGGTGAGGGGAAAAGTCGATTGGTGTAAGAAAAGGGGGAAATGAAGTTAAAAGCAAGTACCATGAGATTAATAGAGAGCTGGAAGAAAAGAAGCTTGGCATATCATATATATGCTTGAAGCAGTTATGAAATCAAAAGGAAAAGGCTTGGCTTTGGTAGATATTTTCTAGTCCAGAAGTTAAGGCTGTGTTTAGCATAGAGTTTCTCAACAATAGCAATAATGACATTTGGGTCAGATAATTGTTCATTGAGGAGGGGCCCTTGTCCTGTGTGTTATGGGACATTTGGCAGCCTCCCTGCTTTGTCAGACATCAGCAGCATATCTGTTCTAGAATGACAACAAGAAATGCCTCCAGATACAGCTCTTCTAGAGAGCAAAATTGACCTATTCTCAATTAGAGGATAAAGATGAGAGATTTTTTCATTTCTTTTGTTCCTCATTAAGATTCTTTGGCTCAAGAAGCAAACAAATATCAAGAAAGTGACAGAAAAAAGTTATCATCATGTTTGACTGTACAAAAACTATTGGACTATGTATAATTTTTATTTTTTACTATGTCAGCCAACTATAGTTTCTTTTATTTTCTGTTTTATTTAAGTGTATCACACGCTAAAGTTCCCAAATGTCAACTGTACAACACAGACAGACCAGCACTTTGTTTAATAAAAGGAATCCAACCGACACTTCATGTGGATATCAGTCTCATGTTGCTTCTTGACTAGTAATTCATCTTTTCTTCCTTAATCAAGTGACTGGCTTGTTAATAAAGCCATGAGTTAAGGTTATATCTGCACTATATATACTATGTCTTTCACAATTTGCTCAAAAAGTGCATCGTATAATTTGTTCTGTCCATACACTTCCATCATTGTGTAACAAATAAATCATCATTTAAAAAAAATCATCATTTAAAATGTACCAAAAAACTTATATTTTCCTACTGATACAGTGTCCTTGCTAGTTTTTTGTTTTAAGGAAAAATAAACAGTAAAACAATGACATTTTAAAACTTTTTCTGGAGATAACACTCATTATGATATATGTACTCATAAGTGTTTGTCAAAATATTCCTTTTAGGCACATACCATAGACCCACCTGAGTTATCTCACAATTTCAGCTACGGAAGTGTGCAGTGGCACGGATGCTGACATAATTACCAAGTTCAGTCACGGACAGTCGTGGCTGAGCCCCAAAATAGTAATCACAGTCTCATAGATTTTGCCCAAATTCTTGTTGCTGGATACCCTGTGTTTTTTTATTCCTCTAAAGAGTCTTGTTTTCTTCTATTTCTGTTGATTTGTGGGGAGTATTACATTTGGGCAAGAATAGAAACTAAAACTCTGTGGAGTTAATTAAACAGCACTGAAATCGAAGCTCAGTCTGAAGGAGTAATCCTACCCACCCTATTTCACCTGCGCTGCCCTCTAATTACCTTCTTGTCTCTTCAATTTCCTCATTTAATTGAAGGTGGGGTCAATTTCTTTGGGGGCTTCAGTGAAGAAATATGGCCAGCTACAACTGAAAAGGAGCATCAGATTGAAGCATAAAGAATAATTTCTGGAATACAATTTGGGTAAAGGTAAGGGCACCAACTGCCTTATATTCTTAAAATGGGAAACAGAAAGAAATGTTGGGTGTCAAATTTATGAACTGAATACATGGGTAATTCCTTTAATAACGTCTTCATTATTAAAGCTTCTTACAAGGCAGCCTCAGCCTGTGCCCTGAGCAACATCTCCTAGCTTCACCATCTGCCTTTGTCACGCCAAGCTCCTTGTATATCCTGGAGGACACTGGCTCTTTTCCACCCATTTTCTCACATTGCAGATGTCCCTTTGCAGAACACCCTTCCTTCCTATCTGCCTGGTGAATTTCATTCATCATTCAAAACACTTCCTGTTACTTCAGCTCACTAAATGCTGTAGTTTGCCATTTTGCAAGGGGAAATAATACAGTACAGGACACTTAATTATAATATTATTTTATAATAATAAAAATCAAAGTATCATAAGGAGAGTGAATTATACAAAGAGAGTTTAGGAACTCTGTCCACACACTAAAGACTAAAGAATCCAGCTGATGGCCTTGGTCCCACAGTAATGTCTTGCATGAGTTTAGCTGAAGACCTAGAGAACATTGTGCATACGAGAGCACACAGTCCAACTGGAGGCCTAGGGCTCATGACAATGTATCAGGTAGGCCTGTGCATGGATCTGCATTACAAAGGCCAGTGGTGGGAGCTGGAAAGTCTGGGATGAAGCATCTGTGCTAGCAGGCTGAAGGATCTGCACTGGAGCAAGGCAGCAATGCTCAAAGTAAGAACCAGAGCTCTCCACAAAAGTACTGTACCATCCTCAGCAACAGTGAGGCCCTGAACTCTTCTGATGAGGGGGAAACTGAGTTCTCATCAGGAAAGCCAATGTGACAGTCTTCTCCAGGAGAATGAGCTGTGCAGCATCTTCCCCTCTGGAGCCAGGAAGTGTGTTCAAAGCAAAGACTAGATAGAAATTCCCCAAAATAAACTGTAACCAGTCCCAGGAACAAGGTCCTGATCTTTTTTAAAGATGTGAACAGCTGTGTTAATCAGAAAAGTTAGCATGACAGGGTCCTTCCAGAGAATCAACAGCTCCCTACAACCTCTCCCCAGCTCCCCAACAGCCTCTATTCTTCTTCTCCAGTTCTCCCTCTTAAGCGTCTAGCAAAAGTCCTCAGGTGGAACTCCCACACCTAGCACCACACTGGTGTAGTTCAGCTGGGTGTTACAAGTAGACCACCTGTTGTGAATCCACCACACTAAAGTATCTTGGCTTATGTGGTTGTTTTCTTCTTTGGTTCTCCACACTGCATGGTTTGGTAACATTCCACATACTGTTTGGGGATTATTAGTTATCTATATTGTAAACTTGTATTATACAGTCTGTAGGTATGCACCATAATTTGTTTCCTTTTGTATTTCTACATAGCACTGTATGCTCACATGATACTTGCTGACAATTTTTTACTTTTCTAGTTAAAGGGCCTTAAGTGACTACTGACAGCAGACAAGAGGTCATACATACATCTTAAATTTTCTTCAGATAAGAAAGCTGTTGCCATATTCTACTAGCCTTGATGTGATGGATGCAATTGTTAGTGGATTTAGCTAGTAGTTTCCATACATACAGCATCAAAATCAAACTACTACTTCCCCCGACCCCATTCAGTGGGTCTGAGTGCACACTTAGCACTCTGTCATTAATTTCAGCTATGCCGTAGTTGCTGTTGAACAGAGAAATAGGCAGGAAAACAAAAAGCATGGGACTATATGTGGTTGAGGATAATGTTGGAGGAGAAATTTTACTTGTTCATTATTTTTTAAGATGGTACTATGAGAAAAGACTAGCTGGGTGAAATGGCACAGCTCACTGCTGATGATATTTGCAACTGCCTGAGCATGCACACAAGCTTTATAAGGTCCCTGACACATTCCCTTGATTCATTCTGGCAGCTGATCTCCTTTCCCAGGTTTAAGAGTAATTCGGCCAGCTATGACAGAACCATGCTGGTAATAAATGCAGCCTATGACCAGTGGCCTTTCCTAGGGATCATCTGTCACCATGACATGAGTCAGCAAATGTAGGAAAGTCTGTATATGAATATTTTGGGTAGAATGAAACAGAACAGGAAGAGGAAAGAGACCAACCAGGACCATGGATGTTTGCTTCATACTTCTGGAATATTTTCAGTCACTGATTTCCTGGGCCAGATGGATGGGGAGAAAAATTTAAAAAGGGTTAAGAGGATAGCATAGCACCCTCCCTGCTGCTTGCTCCACTGTGCTTCAGCCCCTGCACTCCTACCCTATGTTTTGGCCTTAAGCTACAAATAAGCTCTGATTTGTCTGTTACAAGAGTTAAGAGGAAACTACAAAAAATTAAACTTAAAAAACAAAAAATAAAAGAGTGAACTGTCAATGAAAAGCTTACACATCTAGCTCAGAGATGGATTTAGGATTTCCAGTGTTTGATATTTATGGAGTTTGTATGTGGGTCACTTAAATATTTTAAATACAAAATTGGGTATTTACATGTGTATTTACTTTGAAGAGTCCTGCAAATTATTACTTATTTTCTGGTGGTGCTGGGAATTGAACTCAGGGCCTTGTGCATGAAAGGCAAGAGCTCTACTGCTGAGCTACATCCCCAGCCCCGCAAACTATTACCTTGCTGTTCCTTAAAAGTATCACAAAATATTTAATTTTGATTACTTATCAATTATAATTATTAATTATCATCTATACACATGGATACAGTTTTAAATGTTTATGGGCATCAGCCTATAAAAATACATAAAATTACTTTGAAATTGAAGCATAATTGCAAATATATTAAAAATTCTGTCACATTGTATTGTGATCCACAATTTTATAATCAAATAACTTTCATGTGGGGCTGGGGAGAGAGCTCAGTAGAATAAGCGCTTGCCTGGTAAGTGCAAGGGCATGAGTTGAATCCCTGGTTCAAAAAAAAAAAAACATACACTAATATAGAATAAGGTAGCGTAGATTTGACTCTTCACATAGCTTCGCAGGTCATCTTGAGGGGTAATGTATTGTTTATAAGTATTGCTAAGGCCAAGACCCAGGAGATATGTTAGCACATAAGGAAAGGCGAAACTTGGCTCCATGATACATCCAGCGTCTATTGTTCTGCTATGTGCTCGCATCGTAAACACAGGGATTTGGTTTGGTACATTTTATGTTGCATGAATCTTATAAATAAATAGTACACTTATAATTGTTTAGCATTTTCTTATCAAATATATTCCTTTTTTTCCCAAATATATTCCTAATAGGACAATTTTTAAATTTTGACTTGGGATTAATAAGAAGAAATCATCTGCTTACACATTTAAATGTCTCTTGGTCAGAACATAGTCCCACAGTTTGCCTTCTGACTCCACACGTTTCAAGACTATTGTCCCTTCACGCCCCATACATTTCTGCTGCCAAGAGCTTTGGGACTCATGTGCATTACTATTTTGCCTCAAGCCCTGTGTGTCCTGAAGCCAGCTGAGTTAGCCCAGTGGGTGGAAAAGGTATTCGTGGAAATGGTTTCTACCTTTGTACAACAATACTGTAAGCATTGTGAGACAAATAAATCTGTCCTGCTGAACCTGAACTAAGTATATTCCCAATCCAACTGCTTCCTTGGCTGATCTAAAAATACACAAGACCCCTCTAGTGCCACTTCACATATGAGAGCAGAGACAGCTGTGTTAACAAGTCAGAGCTTAAAGTCTTTGCATTCTGTCAATTTTATAATATCTTAGGGTCTTGTAAACACAGTATTGCAACTTCTTCAAGGACCTGGGGAGTAGCTAAATGCAAGCGAAGTTTCTGAGATTGAAGTTTGATTATCATAGTTGTAGACTCCACCTCACCTGAGCTGAAAATCTATAAATTATTTGATTTGCTGGTTATTGTTTTGGGAGAGCTTCCTTTTTCATTCATTAAGGCATAATTTTTATTCATCTATATATTTGATTATTTTGCATTTATAGCATGTTATTAATATAAACCAGTGTCTATATATAACAAATAGAGAAAAGCCTAGATTGAAGTTCAGAGGGTCAGCCCTCAGTCTGGTTCCCATTACTTGGGTTTCTTTTGTCAGAAACAAAGGACATACTTGATGACCTACTTTTTGACTTGACAGCCATTTTTAAAGGAGCCACCAAGTGAGAATCCCTTCACACTAAACCATGTCATCAGCCCTTTATTTTTTAATTTAATTTAATTTAATTTTTTGGTAGAACTGGGGATTGAACTCAGTCCCTTGTGCTTGCCAGGCAAGTGCTTATTCTACTGAGCCATCTCCTCAGCCCTTTGCCCTTTATTTTTTTACTGTGAAACAGATTCTCACTAGGTTGCTAAGTTTCCCGGGCTAGGCAAACTTGAGACTTCTGCCTCATTTTACTAGAGTGCTGAATTACAGGCATGCACCACCAAACCCAGTTCCTGCTGGTGACTCTCATTTGACAAGTCCAGCTCACTCTTCCCTGTGCTGAGAGAATAGGAAGCTCGCCTACGCTGGAAATATACACGTATTTCGATAGAGCTGCAAAACTTTGTGCTTATTTGAGAGTCTCCAAGTGATAAGTAATAAACACACAAGCATTTTCAGCCTAGCTCTTTTTTCAAAATTTGACAGTGTTACATTGTATACCACTGACTTCAGACTAGTTGCTCAAACTACCAGATCTATGTATGCAAACTGGAAAAAGAAAGAAAAAATGTTGTAAGAAGTTACAAAGGAGACATGGGAAAATAAAATGAAGAAGGAAGACAAGAAAACACAAAGAAAATAATTGAGCATTAACTGTTCCTTTCCATACTCTTATTCATGCATGCATGAGACTGCCCATGAAAAATTTATTTTGTTTCTGAAAGCCCATGATCTTCTCATGAGCAAAAGGTTTTTCTTTTCTCCTGTGACATTAGGTCAATTACCTGTCTTTGTGATTTTGGGTTTTGCACCTATAAGGCCAGAGTAAAGTGAGAGAAAAGGATGCAGCATTTGAAGTATGCTTGGTAAGCAGAAGGTCTGGGAATACAGGGATTCGGGACAGGAACATCATACAGAACTGTGGAAATAAGGCAGTTCATTCTCATCTTCCATCTCCATGTGCGGGCATCAAAGTTTTATGTTGGACTGAACGGTGGCTCAGAGGCACAGCGTGCACAAGGCCCTAGATTTAATCCCAAGCATTGCAGAAACAAACAAACACAATCTGAATATTGATGCCCCCAAATCTGGCTTGTTATTTAGCATGTGGCAAATCTTCAATAACCCTTTTCTTTTAAGATACCTTTCTAACCTTCTCTCCTTTCATACAACACTTAAGATACCTTTCTGTAAATTAAAAGTTACTTGAAAAGAAAAATTTGGTAAAATTCTTGGTCCTTGCTACCTGCACCAATCCAGGCCCTTGGGAATGTCTGCATATCAAAACTGTAGAAAAAACAATATTTCAAGTTTATTATTCTGTATTATATACCAAGCCAATAAAATGCTGCTGTTAGGCAGGTTGCACAATATTTCACCCATATTGTACCAATGGAAGGGATATTAATTTTCATTTGGGTTGGATCTAAAAACTACTATGCACACAGTGAGTGACATCTCATTTTTCCTGATAATGATGTTGATACGTTCCTGGAAAACCCATATGCTCAGCATGTACTGTTTCAAACTTGTTCTTCATTAATTATGACTATACATAAGCTGCCAAAAATTTAGTTCTATGGAGGATTTAAATTTGAGCTCCAAAAGAGTAGAAATTTGTGCAGATGAAGAAATAGAAAGGTGGCATTTCCATGCCAGGAGCTAGGAGGATTAGGATATAAGCACCACTGGGCTGATCTTACAGTTTGTTCAGAGTTCTAGCGATACTGCACCTTGCCTCATCTAGCGGAGCTGAGGAGCAGAGTCTTGGTGTGGTCTCTGTGGGGAGCAACGCTCATACAAATCTTGCAAGTCATTACTTCATTTCCCAAAGTGCAATTTCACCTATCCCACAACTTAATCTCTCAGTACAGGAGGAATTTGTAAAAATTCATAATAACTCCCATATCTGCAGGTATCTCAAATTATGATCTTTTACTTCCCCTTGCTTAATGTTATGAGAACTGTTAAAAGTAAAAAGTTAGATGAAGGTTGTGAAACAAAGGTAGCATTATTTTTACTTTTTATTTTTAAGAACCTTTAATTAGGCTCTGATAGATGAATATTTTGGAAAGGAATCCATAGTGAATATTTTAGGCTGCGTGGAACCACACATAATCTCTGTGTTCCCTCCTCTTCTTTTTTCTTTTCCTCTCTGGGTTCTTCCTCCTCCTCTTCCCCTCATCCTTCCTTTCTTTATTTCTTTTCAGTTTCCTCTTTCTCTCTTCTTTCTTCTTCTTTTTCTCCTGTGACTTTTCTTTCCAACTCTCCCTTTTCTAATTCTTTACAATCCTTAAGAAGTATATTCTAAAAAATCTTTCTTAGCTTATTATCTGGCTACAGGATGGATTTGCTCCACAGAACATACAGAGCTGATCCCTAGATAATCTTACCCATTTGTCATTGCCTCTTGACTTTAGAAGGATGAGGTTTCTCGTTACAGTCAAGGAAACAGGAGAATTAATATAAGCTAATAAACATTGAGGATTTTCTCGGTTCCTCAAAAGAAATAAGCTTCTATATGCTGCTTCATTCTTCAGAACTCTAGAAAGTAAGTTCTTTATCCCCTTTATAATGAAAGAAATAGACCCTGAGTGGGGTTAAGTTGTTACCAAACTTCATCACAGTTTTAGCCCCTTTGCGAAGATTCACCTCATTCTGTGAAGTCTTTGAATCCAGGTCAACTAAGTGGTCTTCATGGAAGAAGAGCCGTATAGTCAAGATTTGAAGGAAGCACAGATGTTGCTTAGAAAACACATGGGGCGGTGAGATATCAAGTAGAATCACTGCGCACTGCAATGGAGCATAGCAACTGCACTTAATTCCAAGAAAACTAGTGGGCTCTACACTGAGGAGCTCCATGTAAGATCCAGTTGGACCTCTGTGCAAAACCGTAATATAAAGAAAGGTCTCATGGGTGATGCTAAGGGTTGTAGGTTTTTATCCTCAAAGCAATCATAGAACACTGAAACATTTTGAACAGGCGACCACAATGCAAAAGCTTGCCTTTTGAGAGTTATCCTGGTTACAGAGTGGATAACAGCTTATGGATTCAAGAGTGACAAGATAAGTTAGGAAGCCAGTATGGCAGTCTAGGTAGGAGACAATCACAGTATGCAGCAGGTTCATAATGGTGAGATGGTGAGAAGTAGATAAATTTGAGAGATATTTTCTTAGCGATAAAAACCTCATAGAATTTGGTCATTGATGGATGGATGTGGGCACTGAAAGTAGACAAGCTGCAAGGATAACTCTTAATTTTCTGACTTGGCCACCTGAGAGAATGATGTATATATTTATTGAGGATGAATAATATAAAAACCTAGGAGGATGAGCATGCAGGAAACTGATATTAGTGGTTTCTCCTGAAGAAAGAGGGGAATTAGGGACCTAGGTGGCAGGGGAAGAAAGAGTTGAATTTGTTTTCTTTTACATTTTACATGTTTATATTAGTAGTCTCTTCAAGGTTCTGTTACAGATAAAAACATGCCAAAATATATTAGATGTCTAAAGTACCTCACATTCTCCCCTTCCCTCTTTTTACTTCTTCTTTTAATGGTTATGAGCACCTGCTTCAGTGTAAAAAGCCTTTAGCTCAAGGATGACACTAAGTCAATTACTTAATCTCCATAATCTGAGTGTTTTATCTGAAGAAGTTAACAGTGCCCTGTTTACAGAGTTATTACAAGTATTAAATAAGCTAATGTGTGAAAATTATTTATATTCCTGCTCGGCAGATGCTCAGAAAACAGCTCCCACTCCCTTTTCCTCCTGTATTTCTTCTTCTTTGTTGTTCTTTCTCTTTTATTAATTATATAAACAGTTCTTTAGTTTTGGCTTTTATTCTTTTAAATCAGAGGGATTTATATCATGAAGATTGTTCTCCTCACAAGTGAGTTTTATTCATACTTTCCATGACCTTCAGTACTATTATGACCCAAATATTCTAAACATAATATGGCTGAGTATTTGCTCCAAGGTGGATGCTCTTGAAAGGTCAGTGTTTTAGGGCCTTGATGCAGTGTCCTGAAAAGTGGGTAATTTTGGACTTTATTAACTCTTTAACACACTTTCATTCGTGAAGTAAGTTTTCTCATCTTCTATAAGATCTGAACTTCTTTATTAGTTTAAAACTCTACTACCCTCTAATTCAGTAAAACAACAGAAACATACACAGAAGATGACTGACTCTATTCCTATATAACTAAAAGCAGAATTTTTTAAGGATTTTCCCTATCTACTGCACCATTGATTGGTGGTGACATTAGAGGTTCAGAGAACAAGGTTGAAAAATAGCAATCACAGAAAACCTGGAGTAAAAGAAAGACTGACTCCTAAGACAGGTCTATTTGTAGAAGCTTTGACATAGCCTTCCCAGGGAAGCCCTCCAGCTACTGGCCTACCATGCTCCTTTCAGGGCCGGGCATGTCTGATCTCCATTAGTTACATGTGAAGACGGGCCATGTCTGATCTCTATCAGCAGTACATGAAGCCAGAAGGGCAAGCAGATGGGGATGTTCACACACAAACAAGAGCACTGGGGGAGTTGGGAAGCACATCCTGCCCCTCCCGCAGTTCCTGCTTATGTCTTTAACACATTGATTGGATCAAGCTTCAATCTTTTCCTGATCCTCTTGACACCCTACTTACCATTGTTTATTTAGCTTATGATCTTCTGTCTCTAAGGTAAATCTTCATACTGCATGGATCAATAGACTGGAGGGGCCTTAATTAAAGCTGTGGGATTAAATTCATACTGGGAACTAAATTCCATTAGTGTCTAGAAGAGAAAGAAATTTTATTTCTCATGGAAGTATTTTTAATTATTAATTTTTATTTTTTAAATTTTAAACTAATACTTAAAAATTGTATACATGTATGACATTTCATGTGATATTTCAATGCATGTACTTTTCATGTAATGCTCAATTTAGAGTAAACATACCTATACTCTCAAATATTTATTCTTTATGGTAAAATATTCATAATCTGCCTTTAAGCTTTTTAGAAGTATATATGATACATTATCTACTATGAAATAGAATAGCAGAATTTCTTTCTCCTGCCTATCTATAACTTACTATCTGTTAATCAATCTTTTTGCTCCTATCTGCTCCTTACTCTTCCAAGCCTCTGATAATTATCATTTGACTCTCAAATTCCACGAGTTCAACTTTCTTAGATTCCATATGTGAGTGAGATCATGTGACATCTGTTTTTTTTTTTTTTCTTCTGTATTTAGGGAAGAGTTGAGAGGGTGTTAGGGTCTCACTACTAGACTGGACTTGTAGTGATTCTCCTGTTTATAGCCTCCCAAGTGCTGGGATTATAGGCATGCGTCACCATAAACCTTCATCTATGATGCAAAGAAGATTTCAATTTGAACTGACTTGCAACTTTAATCTTGATCTTATTATTGGCATAAAATAGTGTTCATTTCAGGTTAAAATTAGACATGATGGATATTCAAAGATTCATATTAACTTGAATTATATGTTGCAGTTATGGAGATGAGCCAAATGATTCTGTGGTGTACATGTACAGAGAGAACACCACGGCATAAGCATCAATCTAAGAAAGCAGAATGCTGAGCTTTTACCAAATATTACCTATGTGATATGGGCAAATAATTTCCCTGGCTTACATATTCTTAACTTTAAATTTATAATAACAATATTCCTGTTTATCTTACTAGGTTAATGTAAAGGAGAAAAAAAGTCCAAAGAAATGGCTATATTAGACAGTTCTTTATAGATTGTAAGGTATCATACAAAATTAAAACTTTTTAGTAATGGATTCATCAAAAATGTAAAATTGCATAATCTTCGGTACCTGATATATTTCTTAAGTTCTATAACTCAGCATTAACATTTCACTGAGTTTTCAGTGTCATAATTCGGTTTTCATTTCCAGGACGAGCAACACCTGTAGCCATAGCAGATGAGCATAAATTTGGAAAAAACTAAGGCTAATGCCCTTCAGAACCTGCATTTACATTCAGGCTGTGTTGAAATTCATGTAGTTTCCAAGTCTTACCCCAGAGTGGCAGATCTGCTCTTTTCTGTGCACTGGGTGTCTAGAGTGGGGTGGAGCCCATAGATGCACTCAGGGCCAGGCCTGTCATTCACACTGAAAAAGAGCAGGTGAATGGGCACACAGATGATTAACTTTTTCTTATTCTCAGTGAACTTATTCATGGGTTTGGTCCATCTGGTTTTGACACATAAGGGTTCTTGTTTAATGAAGCCTTAAAAAAACACAGGCCTAGGGAAAAGAAATGAAGGATATGCTAAAAGAGAGCATTAGGCTATAACTTTATTTGTTGACTTCAAAATTAAAATAAGAACATTCTGTTTCACTTTGTGAAGGAAAAATGTGATTGCCAGTTAATTAGAATATAAAATAATGTAATAAATTTTATGGACTAAACTTCTCCCTAACTCTGACCCTCACTGAAACATAGATAAGCTTTTTTTTTTTTTTTTTTTTT
>NDGM011251702.1:0-12623 GCA_002564305.1 Octomys mimax | reverse complement strand
TTTGGCGGAACTGGGGATTGAACTCAGATCCTTGCGTTTGCCAGTCAAGCGCTTATCCTACTGTGCCATCTCCCCGGCCCCAGATAAGCTTTTTAATGTATGTTTGATTCTTAACTTTTTCTTCTCCCAACAAGAAAATCACATATAAAATAGTAAATGCTCAAAAGCTTTCTGTTACTTAGGTGGTGAACTTCATTTCTAGCTGAATAAATAAATATTTTGTCCTTTTTCCCACATTTTTAAAGAAAGGTGCTGGTTATGGTAATTTCAAAGGATTGTTTGTGATTCCATTTTATGTGAGTTTGTGAACAGTGTAGAGCACTGCCAGGTCTTAGGTTATTAAGTTCAACCTCATCTCTTGACAAGTAAAAGACAAGTGTTAGTTCTGTAAAATGCATTATTAGACTCATTATGTCTTTGTCACTTTATTATATTTCATGCAGTATGGAGGGCAATGTGGTCAAAGGAAAATCAAACATTTCACTGGGATCCAAAGAACATGGCCAGCCCTCCTGGGAAAGCAGAGAAGACAGCTGTGCTTATGAATGTGTGGCTCATTTGGCACCAAGTGTCTGCATTCTGCGCAGGGTTGCAGGAAGAGATCTCAGGACCTGGGCTCCACTAACTGAGAAAAAGCATGACCTCACTGGGAATGGATTTGGCAGTACTGAACCTTTTGTCTCATCTGCTACTTTCAAAACAGTTTGCAGAGTCAATAGGTGATAGAAACTTTAATTAAAAATAAAAGGAGAAAGTAAAGCTTGAAAATAGAATCTTGAAGGAAAGATGACCTCAGGATTAGGAGAAATATTGTCAGAATCATAGAGCAGAAAGTTGTTCTATGAACTCAAATAATGTGAGCACCCAACAGCTACCATTAAAGCACATATGCATGCTCAAATACGCCCATCAAAATGTTACTTGTATCTAGAAGAGCTCTAATTTGTATGATATGTCCCATTACATAAAAACACAATGAGTTGAAATTATGGTATGATTCAATAACCTCCTGTTACTGGTGTTGCTGAAATGTGGTGGGCATATGCCAGAGTAGGAACTAAGCTTTATGCCACTTGGGATGATTTAATGGGAGCCCATTGGAGCCGCATTTGTGACCCAGGGTAAACTTTGTATGTGATGGCACCCACGCAGAATAAAATCACTTACATGCAATAGAAAAGGACTAATTTTGAGATGGTGCATTAGATTTGTTTTGCTATGAAGCCTACTGCCAAGAACTTAGAAGCTTAAAAATATTCTCATATACTAACTCCCAATTCTTTTTTTCTTTTTATTTTTTTCATGTGTTTAGTCAGGGTCTACAGGGTCTCACTTCACAGATCTGATTCGTAGTGATCCTTCCTGTTTTTCAGCCTCCCAAGAACTGGGATTACAGGCATGTGCCACCATGCTCAGTCTCATTTGCCATCTCAGCACACCCCAGGGGTGGGACCATTATGGCAGGCTGAGAATCGAACCTCCAACCCTTGCGTCTGCCTAAGCAGGTGCTTTAATCCGTTGAGCTATCTGGCCAGCCATTAACTCTCAATTCTGTAGATCAGATGACAGTGCCTGACAGGACTAGGTTCTTAGGCTTAAGAGAAGGTGATAGCTGGCTATATTTTCATCTGGAGTTTGATAATTCTCTCTCAGGTGCATCCTTGTTATCAGAAGAACTCAATTTCTTATGGACAAAAATCCACTTTTCATTGCTCCCTGTCAGCTGAGGTCTGCTCTTGGCTTCTAGAGGCTGCCTGAAATGTTCTTCATGACATTTCTCTATGTTTAAGTTGGCAGTGGCACACTGAACACTGCTAGTGGTTCTAATCTCTCTTTGGCTACCAGCTTATGAAAGCTCTTCTTTGATAACTCTCATCTGACTCCCTTAAATCTACCTGATAATTTCCATATGCTAAAACCAACTAATTTGGGTCTTAGTCACATCTGTAGAATCCTTTCATAGCACCCACCAGATTTGTGTGTGACCGAATAATGATGGGATGGGAATCTTAAATGGATATTATCTTTAAATATCTAGAGTAATTTTCATCAGAATCAATGTTGAGTCAGAAAACAATGGGACCCTATAGGGAAAGGTTTTTTTTTTTTTTTACAGTGCCCCAAATTAGGGCCAGGGTGCTAGCTCACTGAAATAAGTGTTTGTTTGCCTGGCAAGCATAACCTCCTGAGTTTAATCCCCGGTACTGAAAAAAAAAAATTACAATGCTCCATATTAGAATTTAACAAGAGAAGAGCCAGCCAAATAGCTCAGCAGATTAAAGAGCCTGCAAGCAGGTGCAGGGGCCAGGAGTTCGATTCCTCAGGCCTGCCATACCAGCCTCATGCCTGGGGTGTGCTGAGATGGTGATTGAGACTGGGCTTGGTGCTGTGCGCCTGTAATCCCAGCTCTTGGAAGGCTGTACTCAGGCAGATCACTATGAGTCTGATCTAGTATTTAGAACCTGAACATCCTGTAGACCCTTCCCTAAAATACAAAATCAAAACAAACAAACAAAAAAAGAATTTAAGAAGAGAATGGATAAAAATTATAGTGTATAGATGATTTGTTATGATTTGAGTCTATAATAAAATTATTTATAAAAATATCTAGAGTATGATGGGGGACTAAGGGACAGAAGTCTGATGAATAATATGATCATAGGAATCCAAAAAGTAGATTGGCCTTTGAAAAATCAAAGACTTGTCAACAGTTCTGATACAAGCACGCACTGGTCAGGGTTTTACTTAGAGGAACAGATATAGTATAAGGAACAGATATTAACAAGATATACAATGTATAAGGAATTACAAGATTGGCTTATGACAGTCAGCTGCAGTCAGATGGGGGAGTGTGCAGAGGGCGTCTGCACACCCCAGACTGAAGAGTTCAGTCCCAAGGTCTGAATCTCACTGCAGTGCTCCGTGTAAGTCTCTATTCTTCAGCTAATGGGTCTGTGACAGAAGACTGAAGAGTCTGCGACGTAGGCTGAAGAGTCTGGGATAGAAGAGTCTGCACTGCAAGCCAGGCAATGAAGTCCAAGCTGAATGCGAAGACTGAAGTTCCTCCAAGGAAGTGGAACATCAACTACTTCCTTAGTCCCTTTATATGGTCTCTTTGTGCTGAGTCACTCTGAGCAGAACCAATGGTGCCCCAGGGCAGGACCCCCTACCAGCCGGAACTGCTTCCAGGGAGTCATCTGGCCAAGTTGACACAATGTATCAACCACTCAAAGCTGTAATGAAGCTTAAGGCAAAAGTTATCAAGAAGCAGTAGTAGGCACTCGAGGCTCTGCAGATGATCACAGCAAGAAAAGGTGGCTGGCACTGTAGAAACAGAATGTGAGAATCTCCTTTTGGTGCTAAAAATTAATTTAAATCTTGTCCTCTGGACTTGGTTATCTCATAGATAACTGATATATCCTATGGCTTGGCAGCCTAAAGTAAGGTTTACATTTGTCCAGTAAACTTATCTCATATATTTTCCTGGAGAATCTACAATAATTGTAAAAAAGCTATTCAATTTGAAAAGGAAAGGATGGGAATGAGCTCAATATGAAGTACCACATAACACACATCATCAAGGATTTATGGCTGGATATTGGAATGCAGTCATCAGTCTTTCTTTCCTTTGTTTCCAGGAGGAAAGATGTTTCTCATTCATTGTCCAACATGGTTGCATCTGGGAGGAAAATTAGTTTCCTCTTCTTAGAGTGATGAAGCTTTCTGAAAGTTCCATCATCTAAAGATTACTTCGAATTTTGAGCAATCTAAACTGTAAAATATTTTTAATGAAAAGCTTCCTAACACCACAAAAGTAAAAAACAAACAAAAGTGGTTGAATTTCCTGTCAGCTGTTTTAGCCTGAATTCAGGAGTGGGCAACCCAAGCTCCGTTCCACTGAGCAGGATGCTGCAGTAGTAGCATTGCACTCTGCCTGCTACGTTAGTGTTCAGCGCAGTCGTCTGCATCTTACCCTTTCCCTTGACACAATTCAAAGATTATTAACTTTCCCAGGAATCCTTAGCTGCACCAGTTATTCGTTCTCTACAGTGGGTAGAAATGCTTCTCTCTAGACTGCATAGTATGTTGTACAGAGGAAACGTGCTGCTGTTTGGGTGACTTGGGTCTTGATGCTACACTTTCATTTTCGCCTGTCTTTGCACAAGGCTTTGGAAGTGAACTCATCTCTTCCAGTCAGGGTTCAAATTACTACAATTTTTTTAGTCACTTTTCTTCTTGCTTATCCGTAACACTGGCACCCATGATGTAAAGGTGTACCTGGGTTCACAGACTCTAGCAGATTAGGCCCTAGTCAGATGGCTCCAAGAACAGCACTGGGGAAGGGTTCAGGCAGGGGGAAGCTGCTACCCTCACAGCACCAAGAATCCTAGCGTGAAGGGAGGAGCTGGACAGGGAGGCAAACCCTTCCAGGCCAGGCCTTCAGTGACCATGTCTCCTTAGACTTTATTGCACTGCCTCCCTGACCTCACTTCCTCTGTGACAAAGGCTTTGCTTCTCACTTACCATTCTCATCTTAGTGAACAGAAGTGGCAGTTTTAATCCCAATTTCAAAGTTCTAAACTTTCGATCCAATGTGTTGGCTTTTCTGTAGTTGAAAGCCCCTCAGGATTTCTGGATGAACTTACTTTTCTTCACCTGCCTATCAAGATGCTGCCACTGGGCAGGTACTTTAGCTTTGGATCGCATAATCACAACTGAACACAGCTGAATCCTATTGTGGATCAGAAGCTGTCCCCACTAAGTCACACACAGACCAGTCCCTGTGTAGGCTGTCCTTTCTTTCCTATCTCTGACTTTCCATCATGTGTCCAATAATACCTTCTTTTTTGTGTCCTTATCATGTCCACCATACCCATACTCATCTGCTTAAATAAGACCTATTTCAGTAATAATTGAAATAAGTAAGATAAATACATAAAATGATGGTAAAATAAAATTTAAAAATAATAGATGATAAAGAGTAAGTAATATAATAAATTAACAAATTGATAATAATAAATAGTAAGAGAAGGGTCAACATCTATCTCTCAATGTGTAATTTGTTCTTTCACCATCTTGCTTTGTGTACTAGGTGACTGGCCCTTTGGATACAGGTTGTTTGTTTGTTTGAGACAGAGTCTGTCTAGTGCAGTTCAGGCTGGCCTTGACTGACTACGTAGCCCGTGATGGTCTCAGATGTACAGTGATCATCCTGCCTCAGCCTCCTGAGTGTTGGGATTACAGGCATGCCCCACCACACCTGGCCTGGGTACAGTTTTTGCTTGTTTTGTTTGGATGATTAAATGCCAGGGCTCTACGCTTGCTAGGCAAGCACTTTGCCATTGAGCTTCCTCCCCAGTCTTTACAAATTCTCTCCTGAGACAGGGCCTTGTTAAAGTGCACAAGCTATCCATGAACTTGTAATTCTCCTGCCTCAGCCTCCTGAGGAGCAGTATAGTCTTAATCTTTACAAGTTTTACTCTCTGAGGAATAACTATCCCTTTTCTCATGTAAACATTAACACCTCTGGGTTTTTTTTTTTTTTTTCATTTTCTCATGATGCTCTGTCTCATGCTTCCACTCTCAGGCTGTCAGAATTTGTCTGATTTAGACATATTTTCTTGTAGTCTTGGGACTTTTAGAATTCTTTCACTTCTAAGGAGTTTCCAGTGCATGCAAGTTTCTTTCTCCTTAACCTCGGGTCACCTCTGCCTTTCACATCTGATTACGTCAACAGAGAAAATTAGTTCAAGAGTTGGATTGAAATCTATATTTTAAAAAGCCTAATCAATCTTTGGGTTTAAAAAATAAAATCTCAGAAATAAATTTTGGAGCTTTGGGTGCATCATTGCTTAACACGTCTCATAAGACCTATCTTAGTCACAGACAGAGATGTGGCTTTTTATTTGCCCTCAGAATCTGAGCTGAGAATGTACACTGACAGCCCTCAAGTTACTTCCCACTTGTTTCTATTTTATACGTCTCAGCATAGTTCCAAAAGACACATGAAGAGAAACCTCCAGGGTACAGTTTTATTTTAGTAAGCCTTCATGAAGACCTTCCGGGTTCCAAATCAATATAGTAGTAAGATACCAGGGGAAAGTGTGCTAGGGGTATATTTAGAAGTCTTATGTGAAGCTGCATTATGAGATCTTGAACTTACAGCTGCCCCTTAGTTTCATTAGTAAAGCAAAACCTCAGCTCACCTTGCAATTAGGTGTAATTGTTTCCTTACAAAAATAATCAGAGTAATTTAACCAGTGATCTGTTTTTGTTTTTTGATAACTGAGACTGCTGCTCCTATGTGGTGAAGTCTGGCAAAGGTAGGAGGAGGAAGCTTAGGATTTCTTGAATCTCCTAAGTTTTTCTGGATCTCATTCTTTCATGTTTACTTAGTTACTGCACGTGCATCAAAATCACTTGTGACATAAGCACTAAGGGGTAGTAAGAGAGCTTTTCTTCAGGAGGAAACAACTCTAATAGTGCTTCAGCAGAGATAGGCAAAGGTAGCAGACCCCAACCAACATTCTTTAGTGGAATGAGCCCATCCTAGCACCCCAGCAAAGATGCTAACAATGAAGAAGCAACAGAATTTTCTGGGAACTAACTGCATATGCGACTTACATGCTTTGAATGTATGTAATAGTTAAAACATGGATACTGTAGATTACAAGAGCAGACTACAGGGATGGGGGTCAACAAATCATGGCTTGTTTCTGAGTTCTGACTCTCTTAGTTGTGTGACCCAAAATAAATGTCTTAACCTCTCCGAGACTACAATTTTTCTTTTTTAGTAAGGATGTGTACTTCTTAATGGAATTAAACAGTTTGCTGACTGCAGTGATATCTGCAAATATGTTATTATTAATCAATGAACTTTTCAACAGAGGGCCAACTCTAGTGGATTTATGTGTGGGAAGACAGGGTCAAGGAGAACTTTCTCTTGTAGTGACTATTTCATATTATGTGATTTAGGAATATTTGTCAAATCCTAGCTCCTGAAAGTTGCAAAGGGACATTCCATAGCCTTATAAAATACATCTCATAACAGCTCTGCCATTAATCAACTGGGCTATCCTAAAGGGGAATGCAAATGAAAAAGGGAAACACAAGCTCATATTTATTGATATGAATTCTAGTCACTGGGATAGATGTTTTATATATTCCATATAATCCTCATAACTATCCTCATAGCTATGTTTAAAATCCCCTTTTAATCTCATTGTGGATCAAAGAGATAAATCACCTTGCTCAAAGCCACACAGCTGAAATGTGGCCCAAGCACAAATTTATCCATTTGTCTGACTTTAAAATTGTTTTTCCTTTTGGCTAAATCATCTTCTTTCTAAATTTAAGAATCTTAGTATCTTACTAATGGTTAACTAGAGATCAATCATAAAGATTAATATTATGAGCAAGACTGATTATACATAAAATACTAAATTGTCTACATATGGTCTACCAATATCAGAGATAAGAGAAAAGGAAACACCATCACAGTTTATATAAATAATTTGATAAGCATATTGAGGTAAATATCTAGGTAATTTCAGTTTAAACTGATTACATTGGCTTCCTGTAAAGCTACAGGAAGCATTTTTTGATCATGAAGTTGTTTGAGAAGCCCAGTATGTTTAAAAGTAAAACTATTCAGTCTGCTTTTGGAATGTTTCCAAGATGAAAATTTGACTTAGAATAATAAGTGACTCAGCAATTACAGACACAAATTGTGTGCCTTAAAAAAAGTCACTCTAAGTGTAGGTGGTTCATTGATTCATACTAAACAAGGATGGAAACCCTCTATCTCTATAGATTGGTGGTGTTTCTATATTGCTAGTATTCCTTAATGCTTTTATTTTTACTGTTTAAATAAAAACACATAATGGGAAAGTAATTAAATGGTGAATTAATTTGGGATGTTACAGTGACCTGTTGTCCATATTGTTACTACTATAACACAAAGCATGCAACAAATAAATAATACCCACTCCCATTTCTACCATCTTAAGGTTTCCGAGTGATAAACCAGTGTGAGAGTGATTGTGTGTGAAGGCTCTTCTCACTCTTATGGCAAAAGAATTGAAATCATTCAGCACAGAGTTAAGTCTAAAACTTATGGGTTAAAACAGAGTTTTAAGTCTTTTTTTTTAACCAGGAATCAAAATCAGGAGCTTGTGCTTACATGGTAGACACTGCTGTTGAGCTATACCTTCTGCCCTAAAGTTGTAAAGCTATATATCAATGTCAAAAGTAATACTTGGAAGAGACAATGCCTAATACAAATATAATTATGTAGTTATAAACTATTCCAAATAAAATAATAAAATTCAGGAAACTACCAGAAACACCTTGGAAAAAATAATCCTTTCTTTTGCATGAGTTAACTCAATAAATACTAGTTTATTCTTCATGTAGATATTAGAGAATTGCATGTTCAGTGATATTTCATTAATCTTGAGTATAAATAGCAACTAAAATCATTGCGTATGCTTCTCAGGATCAACTGCACATCTTTTTTCTCTTTGGTTTTAATAATACTATGTTGGTACCTTGGAATTGGTATATGCTAATATCTGTAGCATCAGATTGGTAAATGTTATAAATCAGGCATTTTAATTTAATTTCTGAGAGCCTTTTAAACACATCATTGCCTAAACATTTTTTATCAGTAAAAGTTGCCTTTCCCAATCACTAGAAAAGACATTTAAAACAATACAAACTTATCATAAAAGGTACAAATTTAAACAAAAAGTAAAGACCCATAAAACAGAATGAAACACACAATTGTAGCTAAATAAAGTATAGTCACATGGTTTGAGTAAAAGAAAAGGGAGAGGAGCAAGGAAGTTTCCCAACCAAGAAGGTGAAATCCACAGAGAGGGGCTGGAGGGATAGCTCAGGGGTCTAAGCATTTTCCTGACAAGCGCATGGATCCAGGTTCAATCTCCAGTACCACACGCTGTACTGGCCTGGGCGCTGAGATGGCCACTAAAAATGGGCGTGGTGGTGCACATCTGCAATCCCATTGCTGGGTAGGCTGAGACAGGAGGATCACTATGAATCCAAGCTGTGTAGCAAGACCCTGTACCAAATACACAAATAAAAGATTTATTTAAAAAATTTATAGAAAGAAATACATGGAGAGATGGAAACTGAAGCAAACCCAGACAAATGTGGAAGTGGAAAAAACAAAGACTTTGAGAAAGCACCCAGCCTAAGGTGATATTGTGCCACACTGTGGAGTTACACTTTCTTCACAAAGATAAATAGAAGTCTTAAAATACTTCAGGCAGGGAAAAATAACCATATTTGAGTTAAACAGAGATTTTCTTGCCTAAGAAATGGGGAAACCAAATGGGGGAAGAGAGCTGTGAAAGAATGGGGTTGGGAGCCCTAGGTTAGAGGCTGGTGTCTGCTCCTGGAAGGATCACCATGTTTGCTCAAATTAGAGAGTATGTCTGGTACAGAGGTTTGGTAAGTGCATGTGGCAGCATCATGGCATAGGAAACTGAGGATGCTGCTAAAGTCTGTGTTTGGAAACTGGGTAATGGTAGCATTAGTAAAAAGGAAGAAGTGGATTGAAGCGGGATTTAGATGTATTGACTATGACCTGGTTGTGACAGCCAAGTGGATATGTCCAGAAAAGGGGAGAATATATAGGTCTCAGACTCAACTGGCAACTTTGGGGTGTAGGCATTTGAGAGTTATTAGGACAAAGTATAAGCATTTGACCCAGAGACACAAATTGGAAGCTTTTAGTATAGAGAGGATATGTACATATTTATAAAATTGGATGAATTTTCCTAGATACATACTTTACACTAAGAACAGGATTAAATGTGGGACAGAACCCAGATGAGCCCCATAATAGAGAAAAGGAGTTCTGTAATCTCAGTATGCTCAACACAGTGCTCAATTTGTAGTGAGCTCTCAATTAAATGTCTGATAAATAAGTGACCAATGAGAGTGAGATAAAGTTTCAGACAAAGAAATGCAGGGTCAAACCATCACCAGACATAGAGAAATGGGCTCTTTTAAGGTCACAGAGCTGAAGAACCAGAGGCCCTCATTTCACAGCTCTACCCACAGCATATAACTAAATTTACGGAGTCAAAATTTACTGGTTGATAATTCAGTGCTTTTCAACTCTTCCTAAAGAGAGTCCACCAAATTGGAAAAACAGTAGGTCTTTCTAAGCTTGATTCCAACTCTGTATGGACATGGGAGAAAAGCATTAGATGATGAAAGATAGGTGTCTTTTATAATACAATCTCATGAATTTTTATAAATTGAAATCCTAAGCTTTAGGAACATGAAGTTCAACTTGCAGGAAAATGGGAAGAAAGCAGCAGAGACACCAAGGCACTGGGAAATTTCACCTTTCATATCAGACTAATGAAGTAAGCAATAAAATGCAAAGCAATCATAGAGAGAGTGTCGTTGGTGTAATAGAGATATAGTTACCTTGTTCCAAAGAACTTTCACAACTGGAATAGTACAAAGCATTCTTTTTAACCAAAGGCAGCACAAATTCAAATGAACTTTAAAACAAAAACAAATGAAACTGTTACTTTAAAAAAAATTCTTCAAAGAATTTTTACTTTAAAGTTAATACATATTTTGGTATATATAGTAATAATAGCAAAGCAATAGTAATAAGTGCTTATATTATTACACAGAAATGAGGGAATACAAATACATAAGCATCTATATAAAAATTTAGCATGAAGGAGAGCAAGCAACTTTGAGAAATGCTAGCAAATGGTCAAATGAATGCAGATATAGGTTCCCCAGAATAAAACAAAGCAGCTAAAATAGTAAATCCAAAAGCTTATTCAGAAAAGCAAGTGAAACAGAGCAGGCAATCCTTCCCTTGCTTAGTGAAATAAAAAAATGGGTTGCCTGAGGAAAGAGGTGTGCCTGTGTAGAATTAAAAAGGAGAAAGGACCATGAAAACAAAAGAGGTAATATAAACATTAAATATTTTTAGAAAACTCTTCTCAAATAAATTGGAAATGAATAAATTTTTGAAGAAAATATAAATTACTAAAATAAAACCTGGAAGATACAGAAGGCTTCTGCATGGGTAAACATGCATGATATTGAGAAAGTTTGAAAGACTTCTCCCTCCAAACAGTGCCAGGCACAGATGGTTTCTCGGGTGAATTCTTTCAACCTTCAAGGGACAAAAACTTCAGTACTATTTAAATTGTTCTCAAGCAAAGAGATAAAAGGAAATCTTCCAAATTATTTTTCAAAAGCCAACATAACATTGATTCCAAAACCTTAGTATGAGAGCACAGGAAAAAAAAAAACTTGAGAAGAATCTCAGTTATGAATATCACAGCTGAGGTTCTGTAGAACACAGAGGGGTTCTCAGTCACTTCAGTTCAATTTCTTAAAAAAGGAAAAAACAAAGCCTGAGGAATTGAATACATACAATCACCACTCTAATGAAGAACATGTGTACAGAGCTCTTCTATTCAGGTATAAATATAAATATTTTTCCACTGTTAATTTTATGGCTCTACATAATTTAATTTTGTTAATTTAAGACCTGACAAGACAGTAGCAAGGATGAACCATTGTTTACACACTCATTCATTACTGGCCCTACATTAAACTCTTTTATAAAGACCTCTACAGCTCTGGGTGATAGTCATCACTATTATCTCTTAAATAGGAGGGCTCAGGCTCAACAAGGTTATTTCATGGTTACAGAGTGGCACAGTTTGATATTCAACCAAGAAAATGTGACCCTAGAGTATCTTCACATTTTTAGAACAATTTAAGTGTGTAAAGTTACCATTATTTGGCACCCCAGACCACAGATACTGAAAAAAAAAAGATGTTCTCATAAGGCCCAGAGATGATATTTATGTTTCCTTGTAGTAAGTACATCTGCTGTGAATTGGTAGTAGAAATCCAGGCTGGTGAAGGTCAGAGATGTCAAGCAAAGCCCAGAGTGTAGAAATCAGGAGAGAAAGAGATGACAACAGCAGGCAGGGAAGCAACAAGACAACGACAACCATGCTGTGTGTAGAAAGAACCGTGTATAGTTCTTAGGCTAGAATGTTTGAGCCATAGCACAGCTGAACAGTAGACAAGTTGTTGGATACTTTGTTCACACACACCTGTTTGCAGATAATGTCTATGTTCTTCAAAAGATTCTTTAAAGAAAGAGTTACACGTATATAAAGTTGCACATCTTTGCTGCATATGAGACCTAGCCCTCAGAAAGGGATGGTCAGTCTGGGACAGAGAAGGGTGATAAGTTAGAGGGGAAAATGCATGAACCAATAATTTTCTCTTTCTCTGTCCCTAGCAGGCTCCTGTCTTAGGCCTCTGTGTACTCTGTGGATATGGGGATAGGGCAAGAAGGTGTCCTTTCTTATGAACATGAAAGCTTTTGTGCCTGTGCTGGCCTGTGTTTGTACAAGTGTATGTGAAAGGAGGATGTGACAAGAATCTGGACTGCACAGGGGTCTTGATATTTCCTAACCTAATTCTAAGACTCCAAGCAAAACTGATCAACTAAAGAAAAATAATAGATGCAGGGCATGGGGAACAAAAGTAGGAGAAGAGGACATAAAAAGTATTATGAGGGTCAGGGAGATGGCTCA
>NDGM011251701.1:22428-44349 GCA_002564305.1 Octomys mimax | reverse complement strand
CTCAAAAAAAAAAAACAGTCAATTTTGTTCTCAGGGGTTAAAATTTAAAGTGGGTCAGGGAGAAAATAGAGAAGTGGAGGAAGAGGAATAGATTAGAAATATGACTGGAGGACAGGATTAAAGTGCCTGTGTGTGGGCACAGGGGCCGGGGATTCAGTCTCCAGGCCTGCCATGCCAGCCCCACTCCTGGGGCACGGCTGAGAAGGCAAGTGAGACTGGGCTTGGTGGTGCCTGCCTGTAGTCCCAGCTCTTGGGAGGCTGTAAACAGGCAGATCACTGAGTCCGATCTAGTAGTGGGACGCTGAACACCCTGTAGACCCTTCCCTAAAAAAAATAAAATAAAATAAAAGACTGGAGGACAAAGGGCGATCATGCTAGCTGTAGAAGACTGGAGGGAAAGAAAGAAGGAAGAAATAAAAAAATAACAGAACAGAACCACAGTCACAGAGAGGCTAGAAACCACATTCAAACTCATGTAAAACCAAAATCAAACAATGAAGGAGAAAAAATAAAAACAAACCACCACTACCACTAAGAAAAACAAAGAAGGGGTACAGGGGAGGAAAAGAAAAGGGAAAAGTTCATTTCCAGGTTCGTCTCGCTGTCATTGGTAGACAGTGTGTACAGAGCCCTGATCCATGTTGATTTATCCCAGCAAGCCAGCAATAACTTTTTGACAAGTTAGTGGATAATCTCAGCAAGCTTGCACCTTCTGGCTGAAACCAGACTCAGCCTGCAGCTGTCAGCACACCTTCAGTGAGCCTGAGTCTAGTTGGGAGCCACTAGGTGGAGCCCAGCGGCTGCTCTGAGTTCTGAGCTCAGGTGGCCCCCTCTCCAAGATGGCCCCTGGCCAGTTGCTTTCTCCTGGGGCACAGCGGAGCCCTGAACACTCTCCGCCAGCTGGCCCTGTCCTTCGTGTCCGTGCTCCCTTCCACTCTGCATCTCTTGTTGGAGGGAGGCCCCTGGGGTCGCTGGCAGTCACTGTGTGTCTGCAGCTTCAAATCCTTCTCACTCCGTGGAGCCCAATCTCAGGGAAAAAGTGCCACAGGCGACCTCCTTCCTTGTTGAAGTTTCTTTCTCCACTCTCTGTGGGCTTCAGTTCATGCTTCAGATCCTTCCATGCCTCACTTCTCTCCTTGTCTTCCTTGTGCTGTTATAGTCCAGCATCTGGATAGTGATTCTCAGAAAGGCTGCCTCTGTGCTGTAGCATTCCACCATCATGGAGCTCCCCGTTTCTACTTTTTACAGAGCCAAAATCCTTTTGTTTGTTGTTCCTTTCAGATGGTTCAAAATGGCCCTCGTGTGTTCTTCAGGTGTGAGAGTGAGTCTGTTGTGATGTGTCCGCAGCACTCAGTTCTTGGCATCTCCTTGTCAGTTCCACCTCCCTGGCAGGATGTGGCTGCGTAGGACCCTACTCACTGACAGTCCCCACCAGTGAGGTCGTGTTGGTTCCTTTGTAGGACAAAAATGGCTGTGGGAAATTGTGCGAATGGTGCCGGGGCACTGTGGTGCATGGCTTAGGAGCATCGGCCTTGAATGTGGGTCGCTTATGTTGGAATTCCAGCTCTGCCTCCTGTAAGCTTTTTGACTCTGGCCACCTCACTGGGTCTTTGAGGCTCCCAGTTCACAGGGCAGGAAGTAGCAGACTCTCCCTCCTCATGGTTTGTCAGATAGCACATTCCAAGCTCATAGAACACATGGCATAAGTGCTCCATAAGTGGTAGGTGTCTTATTACTTCCACTAAGAGGCAGACATTGTTCTTCTCCCTGCTAGTACCTTCAGCTTTTCCTCCTATTGCACGCTTGAGAGCAAGAATTATTTTAAGTACAGCATCTTCAGTCTGCTCAGGGGTAGGTGCGGTCTGTAAGACAGCTGGGGCTTGTGGTTAGGTCAGATGATTTCTTTCATTATTCTTAGGAAAACTAGCAAAGAAGTAAAGCCAGGAGTTTGGTCTTTATTGTATTCCTCATCTCCTAAAAGTGGTTTTTCTGCCTTTTATCATCCTTTTCCTCTTTATGTATCAAGGGGTCAGGAGGTAATTTTTTATGGTACTCCTGTCATCAGTCATTCTTTTAACAGTAATTTACTATACAAACACAATAGAACCACATTCAGCCTGTGAAAAACTCCCTATTATGTGATTTATTTGCTTTCCATTTATATTTTGCCTAATTCACTGAGAATTTGAGGCAGCTTTCAATTAAATCATAAACAAAAACAACAGCAGAAAATGCTGCAGCGCAGGACCTGAACGGCCGAGTTAGGGACAGGACTGCGTTGCACCAGAAGGAAGCCAACTCTTCCTGGAATCTGGCTGCTCTGGGATTCTTGGCAGCTGAGGCAAGAGAAGCAGCACAGTCAAATCTGTGCACGCACATACGCTTCCTCTCCCCAGCCTTGGGTAAAATTCAGGGCTTGCTTTCGGAAAGTTTGCATGAGGAGTACTCTTGGTTCAGTTCACACCTGACTATCTGGAAGCTCCTCTGGAAGGAACAATGAGGAAAATCAAAATAAGGAGTGGTGCGTGTGCCCTGTAGGAGCTGCAGTGTGCGTGCCAGTGGTCTTTGACCTAATGCTCCGTCGCTTGTTGAGCTCAGTTAAGGAACATGGGGGTGAAAACATTCTACTCCTGTCCCACCCTAATGTATGCTAGTTGAAGAAAAAGAACACTCAACTCAAGTCCCCTTTTTATTGTAGTAAATTACATGCAACTTACAGTTAACTGTGGACCGCTTAAAGCACACAGTGTGGTAACATCAAGTGCATTGATGGGATTTTATAACCAACCTCACTGTGACCTCCAGGGCTTTCCTCATCTTGCACAGCTGCCACTGTTTCCATCAAACAGCACCTCCTCGTTCCTTTGGTGTCTGCTCCCTGGATCCTTCGCCAGAATGAAAAAGTCTCTGTAAATGCAGTCAGAGCTTGGAAGATGATGGAAAAGATGCTGTGACATAACAGGCCACAGGCAGGACAGCTTCCCAAGAGTGTGGCAGTCAACAGAGGCTGCTTCAGGGTGATGGCAGCCAAGCAGGTAGGAAAATGGGAAGAGACGTATGCCCAGCGAAGGACAGCAAAGCAAATGTTCAAAGTCAGAAGGGAAAGGAAGGAGCCAGCGTATGTGGAGCAAGCACCGGAGGGCAGAAGGATACTAGTGCATCTTCATGACGATTCAGTACCATCTTCCATGTGTCTGCAGCCCTTCCATAACATTGACACAAGCTCACAGCTCTGTCCAGAAGCTCAAGAAGGCCTGCAGCCGGAAATTGCAGAAATCTTTGTGGGAGAGATGAATTGATTCCAGCTTAGGGAGGGGAAGCCAGCAAGGAACAGGTGGCTGGTGCTCTCCTGACGTTCTCCTTCCCATGGCAGAGGCCGCAAGGGATAGGGTAAGAATGAAGGGATGTTCCCAGGGAACTGGCATGCAGACAAATGTTTTGGGAAGCAGGACCAGGATGTGCTAAAGGATGGTTGCGCAGGTGGTGTGAGAACTGGGCATTTTGGCAGCCATCCTGGCCAGCTGGCCATGCCTTGTCCATGTCCCAGAGCCAGTGCAGACTGCCTGTGCATTTTCTCAAACAGCTTGCATGTGTCCTTGTTTGCCCCACCTGTGGCTCCAGGAGGAGATGCCTGTGACCTGGAAGGCTGAAGTGGTAGGTTTTCTTAGTCATCCTCAGGGAAGCTCCGGGTAGCTCCGGTCGAAGTGCAGCCATCCAGAAGCCTCTCACAGAACCTGACTGGATGGACAAACGTGTTGAATAGTTCATTTAACGTGGCCCATTTTGTTTGAGCACTTCAGGGTGCCTGCCCCAAAGTTTGGCACCCTCTCATCATTTGTTCTCCACTACCTCTATATTATCTTTTTCTTATTGGGTATAGGGATTTGTTTTCACTACCATAGAATAAGGGTCTTATAATTCACTCCCAGCACCAGAAGACTTTCATCAAATCCATTTAGTGTTTCAGTAAAACTATTTAGGAACAGGTTGTTGTTGTTGTTATTGGTGGTGGTGGTGGTGGTGGTTGTGTGTGTGTGTGCATGTGTGTGTGGTTTGTTTTGTTTGTTTGTGTATGAAGGATTAAACTAACAACCTTGCACTTGCCATGCAGGTGCTTTTACCACTGAACTATGTCCCCAGCCCTTGTGTTTGTGTTTGAAGAGTCAAATGAAGTCTTTTGAAACATGTAATGCTTATTTCCCTTGTCTAGGAGAAGCTTGCTTCTTGGTGGAAATGTGGACTTCTCTTGCTTGCAAAAGCATTGACAGACTTTGAAAAGTGTAATCTTTCATGAACTCTGTCCCTCACTCCACCTGCATTCCAAGGATCCTTTAGAATAATAGCTACCCTGAACCTTCCAATCATGCCTGGGGTAAGGTCATGTCTGCCTTGTACTGTATGATTATTTCAGAGCAAATGGATTTAAGAATAGCACTGAAAAATTGGAATTCCAAAGCCAGGCTAATCTGAAATGTGTAGTATTTTTATTTGAGCAGAGGTGAAGTTTGAAATAGTTTAGAACACCTGCTTTGATATTCTTTTTTCTTTTTTAGTTGTATGGCCCTTCCCATAAAAAACAAATCAGTGGATCCCCAGTATATGAAACCGGTCAGAGACTCGGTTCTTGATCTCCCTCTCTGGCCTCTTCCCAGAACATTATGAACCAAGAGGAACCTGGAGGTTCTGGAATGAGATTCCTCATCTTCTGCTTATGTATTGTTAGCTGAGTAGACAGTGAAATCCAGTCCAGGGATCAGAACTACTAGCTAATACTTACAGCACACCCACAATATGCCAGGAGATGCACACACATTAGGTACGTGATTCAGCAGCAGCAGTACTATGTGGAATCGTTTGTCTTATGCATATGCCAAGGAGATAGAGCCTGTTTAATACAAAGCTGAGCTATAAATTTCTTCTAAACTCACAGTCCCTGTCCTTCTCAGTCCTTGTCCCCACCTTGTTCTCATGGGCTTTGTTCCCTCAGAGCATGCACTGAAGCATCTTCAAATTTTAAAGACTCACACTCTCTGAAACCACTTTTTAAAAAGTAGAGAAGATAGTCATATGTACAGACGTGACTTGGGCCCCTAAAAATGTGGCCATGCTGGCACGTAAATGGGTGTAGGCCAACCTGAAATTGCTGCTTTAGATTTTGCCAACATTGCTTCTGGGGAAGTAGTTTTGTTTGCTTTTTAATATATTTTTGTCGCTATTCATGTGCAGAGGGCTGCAACCTTATGCTCATGTCCCTCCCGAGGGCAAGGTAAGGCTGTGCCAGGCCACATCAGGGCATGTGCCCAGCTCCCACAAGGTGAAACAACTCCTGCAGAGAACTTTGAAGTAGATGCCGATGATCCTGGATTAGTAGATTTCTTTCTTTTTCTTTCTTTCTTTCTTTCTTTCCTTTTTTTTTTTTTTGAAATATTCTATAAAGACCTCAGCATGTATTATTAAGTAACCGGAGACACAGCAACATTTTCTTCTTCCTATTCTGTTTCTGAACTTTTCACTATTCATCCTCTCAGATATCTCCAGGAAATTCAGGAGCAGTATTAAAAGATTTATCTTTAGCTGAACAGTTGTGTTCTTAAAGCCTGTCCTTGTGCTGTGAAAGGCTAGAGAAGGGGCACCCCGCATAAAGGAAACACAGTCAATGGGTTCTTCCTCTTGGCAGCTTGATTTGTGTACTAATTTTCAGATTGTTTCTCTTCATCAAAACAGCACAACATCTTACAGAAAGACAAAGGGCTCCCGTCTGCTGTACCTCTGCTCCCAGTAAGCCAGAAGCGGAAATATTGGATTGGGGCAGTGTTGGTTTTTATAAACACCTGGTTAAGTTAATATAAAAATATTCATTTTTTGGCATCAGGTCTTCTGTGTAGGTGGTGGAAGATTTCCTGTGAGTTTTGCAAGTTCCAGGGCCAGGATAGTTGCAATATGTACCCTCTGTGGTCACAGTGACAGGAAGGAGAATTTCCTAAGGTACTGTTGTTACCATGCATGTAGGCGGATGGTGGATTTTACAGAAGGCTCCTTCCAACCCCCAGACTTGTGCAAGTTCGCAGGTATATTAATGAAGATGAATAAGAGTGGTGTTTTAGGAATTCCAAATATTGGGTCTTAGAGGCAGATCATCTTTTCCCTAAATGTGTGCCCGGCTTGGAATTGCTGCCTACAGAACCTCGTGGGTGAAACAGATATTTCAAGCATGACCGAGCTTATTAAGGGCCCCCGAGGCACTTCCTCTACTGAGGTTTAGAAATTTCAAAGGATGGGGGCGGAGGTGGGGGAGGAACTATGGGCATGCAGCATGGATGGGCAGGAGGCCGGAAGCCGCGGGCTCAGGATGTAGCGTTGCAGCCCTGTGAAGTTGGGAAGAGAGGTCCTTGGCCGGGGAGCAGGAAATGCAGGCTTCAGGGAAGGTTTCAGCCCTGTTTGTTTAGGAGTAAGAAGGCAGTTTGGGAAAACATGTTTGATATGCTTTGCTTAGACAAAGTGGTAGCAAGGCTACGGTGTGCACCATGGTGGGGTGCTTCTGTCGTTGAAAGCTCTAACAGGTTTGCCATCGCTGCATGAGAATTGTGGCTGTGGGAATGTATTCATAGGCAGTTACAGAATTGGAGAGTGGCAGAAAATCCAGTTCAGAATCTGTAGTAGTGTTAAAGTTTTGTGGGGTTGTGTGCATAGAAGGGATGAGATGCAGAGTGAGAGACCTTTGTGATGAGAAAACAGCTCTGGGCTCTAAGGCAGGAGACCTGGCTTCTCAGCCCATTTCTTGGCCTGGCTCTTGGGAGGGGGTGACATTCAGAGCCCCTGTCTGGGCTTCCCATCCCCCATCCACCAGGCGAAGACATTGTGCTGAATGCCCACCCAGTTCTGGGGTTGCCTTCAGTTCTGCGCTCTGATGATGGCGCCTCCCTCTGGCATTTATCTTATTTCCAAGATGTTCTTCAGCTCAGAAGTAAAGCAGAACCAGGCCGAGTAGTCCCTGTGCTCTCTGCTCCTCCTGCCTCGTCCCACTCTTCTTCTCCCTAATGCCTTAGGTGAGAGGACCTCCTGGGTAAAGGGCGAAAGAAGAGGTCTCCTCCTCCTCACAGTGCTCTGCTTAACAAGCACTGCAGAGTCTGGCTCATGCTATAATGCACGAATGCCAATTTGAGCCTTACCCTAGAGGTTTTAGGTCACCCAAATGTTAGCGAAACTTTTCTTTTGTCACTTGCCCATACTTGTTCTCCGTGGAAGTAAACATAAAATCCCCTGCTGAGGAATGCTGCAGGCCGGTTCACAAGCTTGTGACGTGCACACCCAGCCTCCTGGTCCCTGAGCTCTAGGCCGAGGATGCTCTGGGAGCAGGAGAGATGAGTTCCATGAAGTTGCTGTGTGGTTACTCCTTCGAAGAAAAAAAAATAACTCTATAACATTTCCAGATTCTTATTTTCAGGTTACTTGAGTCAAAAAATTTGAAGACCTTTTTGAAGACGATTTTTATGCTTGAAATCCTTTGGTGGGGGATTCAGGAAGGACTGGGCTAGTTTGGGGCACCAGGTAAGGGTTAACATGTCTATTTGAGAACATGGTCATGCATCCTAGGAGTTGCTGTCTCTGGATCTCTTCGTTTAGCAAGTAAACTTCACACGTGTTCCTGGTATGCCAGACGCGTGCTGACAGGCACATCCATCAGAGCATGTGTACAGTTTGACCTCTTTCTGTTTACGAACTTTTGTGCAAATTGCTTCAGTCTTCAGACCAACAAGGCAATAGGGAGTAATCCTGGAGTGTCACTTCCATGCTGGGGAAGTGTCACTTCCTCACTCAGGCTTTCAGGCTGCAGAGCTGCCCTGCTTGTAGCAAGTCTCCGTAAGTGCCAAGATCCTTCATCCAGGGTACTCTGGAAATAAGGCTGTGGGCCGTATCAAAGCACGTCTGGGAAGCAATGCAGGGACTTGGGCTGGGTGGAGCAGCTCACACAGGAAGAGGGTGAAACCTACGCATCAGGAACCAAGGTGGGTTCTCGGCCCGTGACCCGCAGCTTGACCTAGAGGGGAGGCAATGTGCTGACATTTTAGGGTGGTTGACAGGCTTCGTGTCCACTGTGCTTGAGAGGAAAACCTTTGAATTCTCCATCTCCCTTTTCAGAGGGAAGACTAAGCTTTGTTTGCCATATTTTGCCTATGCTCCTGCTCCCCTGGAACCGTATTTGGTGCTAGGTGGGACTGCAGCAATAGAATTCATTTGATAGTTTGGGTCATATTCAGGAAAGAACCAAATACCTAAATTCAGGAAGCATAATAAATATGGAAAGATCCCAAAATCAAATTAGAATTTATAAGCAGATGTTTCCTAATTAATTGGAAAAACAGAAGTCACTCTGGAGCCCATCTCCATTGGGTTTTTACATCTGCAATTTATTCTTTCAAGTGGCATCTTTATTCTTTGAATACCTGGGTTGGCTTCCTAGTTGAACCCAGTCTTACTTAGCATTTACAGAAACCACAGCACACCCACCCACCCCAAAGAGACATTCAATTATTATGTTAGAAAAAGGAGGCTATTTTAGACTTTGAAATCCTTCAGTCACATTTTCCAGAGTAGAGTCAGAGTTTTTTTCTCAGTTGAAGTTGAGGAAATGATAGTTTTGAGGATGATTGGATTTCTGTTGCCTAGATGAGAGTACATTCTGGAGAAGTTTGTAAGTTTTATTTCATGTGCACTGCCCCCTCCACCTCCACCACTTACAAAAATAAAAACTAAGCACAATAAAAGAAAATTGTGAGGGAATGGCAGGTGTTTCTCGTGTGTGTGTGTGTGTGTGTGTGTGTGTGTGTGTAATAGTAGTCTTTGGAAGGACATTCCAGAGATGACAATTAAGCATTTGCATGTTTTGGGGGGGAATTTTTGAATCATCTGATAAGCTAAATATAAGTTCCATGTATTTTTGCAAGTTGGTGCGTTCTGTGGACCAGTTACCGAAAACACTGATTCTCATGAGGCTTATGCTGACCAGAACATTATCAGGGACACTGTGTTCTACCCTCCTGGATAACAAGGTTTACTTTGAAAGACAAGTTTATCTTTTGTGCTTTCTACACAGCAGTAAAAGTACTATAACTTTGGGACATGGCACTAGCAAACCGATTTGATAATGTAAAAGAACAATGTGATATTTTAGTATAACAGATACTCTAAAGTAAATATTTACACCTCTAGTGGTGTGCAGTCGAGAAGTAGCAAGATCAAAGGAGAGGGGACCAGAGGTTCTGGAAGGGTAATAAATGATGGAGCGTAAAGGTCATCAGTCTGTATTACGATCTGTGCTCCTTAGATAGATTTAATTACCAAGGACAGGGAAGTGAGTCTGAATAATCAGACAAAGACATTGGCTTCCCAAGCCATCCATAACTGAGATTTTTAAGGCACAGTGCTGTTTAAAAAGCATTCAACCAAGTTCCCTCCTGGTGACTGGTGAGTTGGGTCGTTAAGTGAATTGGTCGAAGAATGAGGAATTGTATCTAGCATGTACATTAAATATTCAGACCAAAGAAATGGTCAAAGCATTCTCCAGCTTGATGACTTTGTTTTTATTTGCATAACTTACATGTAGTACGGCCCATACAAATGTAAATACTGTCACATGCCGCAAAAGGGCATTTCAGTCATGAACAGACGCAGAAGACTGCATGGATGACAGAAGGCCCTTAAGACTGTATTGCTAATGATGCCAGTGATATTTACACAATGATGTAATAGCCAACTGACATTTCTCAGAATGTAGCCCCATTACTGAATAATGTACAACTGTAGGGGGCAAAAAACTTAAAAGTTTCCAGAAAGAAAATGAACCCAGAGACATTAAAAAGCAATGCACATGGAAAAATAATATTTAGAAAAAATAATCCAACCTCGGTAGCAGCCATAGAATTGATATTGTGGTAGCTGTTTCTTCTTTTGATGTTAGAAAAGGGAAAAATGGGACTGTGAGCCCCTTTTTCTTTTTATAAAGATTTACTTGTCCCAGTGTTAAAACCAAAAAATGAACTGTGACTGCTGGAAACATTATTCAAGAGAAGAATGCTTTGCAGAACTGTGAGGTCATTGAAGTGATGTGTGTGACCTCTTAAGCGGGCAGCTTTGACTTGCTGATGAACTTATTTAATACCTGTGAGGTAGGTATGTGCACAGGTATGCATGTAAGAAAAAGAAAACCCTGAACTGCACAGGTGCTGTGCAAGGTCTACCAGCGCAGGTACCTTGTCCATTTATCAGTCTCCTGTAATACGCTTCTGCTGCTGACATAATTTCATCCAAAGCATTGTATACTGTTCTGTAAGTAGTAGTGTCCTGATGGGTCACAGCGTTCAGTCATTTAAATTATGTTGCCATAGATGTTTGCATGTGTGCAAAGGGACTTTTTGCATGGGTTGTCACGGCAGTGTGCCTTCTGGATTAACAATTCCATTGAAATAGCTAGGAAGAAGTGAAGTGGGCACACGCTGCCTCGTGGCCTCGCGTTGCTCGGGGTGTACGCAGTAGACGGTGTATTTGTAGCATTCACACTTGGGCCAACACCAGGAGGGAGTGTAGTTGCCCAGAAATGGGATCTACCCCAGTTCCAAGTGAGGCAGCCAAAGCCGCAGTGTGGGAGGCCGTTCCCCCCGAGCGAGTGTGGCCTCTGCTTGGTCAGAACAGCCCCCATCTGTGCCTGCAGGACGCAGGCCTGCCTTGTTAGGAAACGAGCCCACACTACCTCACATAGTTCCGTGTACAGTAACAGCGAGTAGAAATAGGGCTGCAGGCACGGACACGCAGACGAGTTATAAATACAGAATTCTCTCTCAATTCCACCTTAGTTAGTCATGGAGGGACAAGGCAAGCTTTATAAACTTATAAGGAATATACAAACAGTTCCAAATTTAAAATAACTTGGAGTAATTTTGAAGTGTGTGGAAGGAGTCTTTTTTTTCCACCCCATCCATGTAAGCATCTGTGACAGGCACTCAGAAGGGCTCGTGTCTTGTTGTTCTCCGGCCCTGTGCTCACCCTGTTCTGCAGAGGCCCCACTTGCTTTTTTAAGGAGGACTACAAAACAAACATGAAAACGTGGACGGAAAGGTATAAACTAAGTGAGAGACACACATTGTGCTTATGCGTGGTCGAGCCAGTCCGCACCGGCCTTACGGAGCTCATGGGAGCAGGACTTGTCCGGCCTGGTCCAGGGTCCGCACCCTTGTCTGTGGGTACCTCTTACCTCCATTTAAAACTTAATCTGCGTTTTCCAAATCTGTGGATAGGCCTTGAAAGAAGTTTAACTGAAAACGTTCTTATACAATTTTGAAGTATGCAAAAGTAGTTCTTAAACAGAAGTATAATCCACTTTATGAAAAATGCAGTGATAGTTAAAAAAAAAAAAAAAAGAAAAAAGGAAAAGGAAAAGCCGAGGCTCACATTCTCTGTCCTTGCCCCACCGCCCTTCACGCTGGGTGCTGCTCCTTCCCTTTTCCTTCACTGCCCTCTCAGGAGACCTCCTGTGATGTGGCAGCAGCCTCATTTACTGTCATTTCTGTAGCAATTATATTTGCTTAAGAGTTAAATTTTCCGGGCCAGCCAAATAGCTCAGTGGATTAAAGTGCCTGCAAGCAGGCGCAGGGTTCGATGTCCTGGCCTGCCGTGCCAGCCCCATCCCCAGCCCCGGGGTGTGCTGAGATGGTGATTGAGACTGGGCGTAGTGGCACGCGCCTGTAATCCCAGCTCTTGGCAGGCTGTAAACAGGCAGATCACTACGAGTTCGATCTAGTAGTGAGACCCTGAACACCCTGTAGACCCTTCCCTCCCCCACCCCCCCAAAAAATTAAACTTTCCATCAATGGAACAGACAGCAGGCTGATGCCAAGCATAGAGAAGAACCACCTTGCAGATGACTGTCACCCCACAGGTCAGGTGGCTATGACTTTTTGTCCCTGCTATCAAAGAATGACACAATTTAATCATTTTGATAAGAGTAAGTTTTCTTCTTTTGGAGTAAATTGGGAATATAAATATATTGTAGTGTATAAAAACAAGCCTCTCTCTAACGTTAGACCCACATACCTGTAACTGCATCCCTATGCATGAATTAGAAGCTTACACTTTTTTCTTTACATTTTTCTACAGTGTGAATCATAAAGGCAAGAATTTATGAATAACAGTAAGGAGGAGTGAAAGATGACTAGATGCCACATCAAGGGTGAGCATTGAGGAGTTCCATGGAGGAAGCTGATCACAGAAAACCGCCAGTTGTGCTTTTTGTTAAATGAAATGCTGGCGATAGGCAGATCAGTGGAGACAGGGTAGTGTTCGTGTCTGTGGAGGGCAGGAGAGGGGACCGGATAGTGGGACAATTAATTGATGGGTGTGGCTTGTGCTGTGTGGTCATGAAAATATTGTGACATTGTTTGTGGTGGTATTTTACCCAACACTGAATATACGCAAAACCATAAAACTTTATGCTGCAAACAGGTGAATTACGGATACGGGTATTGTACCTCAGTGAAGCTGCTGCTCCAGGGTGTGTGGAGGCAGACGGAAATCACCTGATCCACGGTAGCTAAAGTCAGCGGCCCTGTCCGAGGGGTTTGCGAGCCGCTCTCAGTTTCTCCACCTTTGCCGATCACTGTAGCTCTTGGCCTTGCATCCTCTTCACATTACTAGCTTTTCTGTCTCCCACTTACTACCCAGCTCCTGAAATCTGTTTGCTAATGACACTATGTATAACTTTCCCCTTCCGGTTTCCTTATTGGCCAGTTTGCTCAGCGTTCTGCCCAGCATGGCTGGTTGGTTGAGGCTTTGGCGGCCCAGTGGGCTTTGCGGTAGGTGATTATTTCTTTTGCTTGTTAATGAACTGCTCACATGAATATTCGACGCTCAGTCCTTGTGCCTTCCCTTCCATCCTAGCCTGTAAAAGGCTCTTCGGATCCTCGATGTTCCTGATAGCCTTCTGAGGATGCTCCCCAAAGGGAAGCAGCACACGGCTGTCCTTCCTCCCCCATGGTACACCTTCCGGTCTTGCTGAACCGTGTGAGCTGATGAAGAGAAAGAGCCCTCCTTGTCTAATTTCATTTATAGGACTCACTTAGGTGGGGCTGGCCCTGTGGGTCACCCAGGAGTCTTGTTGGCCTAGTTTCCTGGTATCACAGTCACTTTGCATGAGAGAGAGTGCCACAGTCAGGAAGTACCTTCCGTGACAGCTGTCGCTGCCGTGATGGAGCTAGGCAGTGACCCCGCCGACAGCGCCCAAGACGCAGCCGTGCAGATCTGTGCAGGAGGGGCATCTCTGAGGCTTCCCTTTGTCTTGTGACTCAGTGAATTAAAAGGGCTGAGTGGCTGCATGTTTTCTCCTTCGTGTCCCCAGGATACTTGACACGCTTGTGCAGTGGGCTCTGCCTTCAGGTTAAGTGGTACACCTCAGGAGGAGGAAAGGGTGCTAGGACTTGTGATTTATTTCTTCTCGGTGGACGCATGCTGAAAAAGAAAGTAGAGAAGAATTCCCCTTGCCCATTCCTTTCAACAGAAGCCCACAGAGACAACCTGCCATGCTGGGACGGATGCGAGCCAAGAGCCTGCAGTCAGTGTCAGGAGGATCTGTGTTTCAAGCCCAGGTTCTCAATTTAACAACTCAGTCGGGCATGGTGGTGCACAGTCATAATCCCAGCACTCGGGAGGCTGAGACAGGAGGATTGTTGTGAGTTCAAAACCAGCCTGGGCTACAAAGTGAGCTCAGAGACAGCCTGCACTGCATAGCAAGACCCTGTCTCAAACAGATGACAAAACAAAACATCTCTGTAGGCTTGAATGAGTTATGTAGTCTCTCAGTGTTTCTGTTTCCTCTTTGCCTACAGATGTTGAGAATCACAATGGCCATGTGATTGTTAGGGGAAATAATGTATAGAAGTTTCATGTCTGAGAAAAGACATGGAAAATACTCAGTGAATGTTACGTTTTTTGTTGGTGGTGGTGGAAGCAAAGATTGAACTCAGGCCCTTGCACTTGCCAGGCAAGCGCTTATTCTACTGAGCCATCTCCCTGGCCCCTGAATGTTACTTCTGCATGAAGAAGTGGTCGGGTTTCAGACTCTGCTATGAGTTGCATTCATATAGGAAAAACTTAAGTAGTGATTGTGGAAAAGCAGACCTGGGAATTTCAGGTGACCTGAAGCTTAGAAGGAGTCCCCTGAGTCTCATGATGACAGTTTTCAGATCCATTGCCTTGGACATGGCAGACTGTGTTTGACTTGTTAGTCTTAGCCTATTCCCTACCACATTTCCTGTGACGGGTGTGCTGGAAATGGGTTTGCAGGGGGGCTAGGAACAGTGGTGTGCGCGTGTCAGACGTAGCACGACTGAGTCGAGTGTGTGGTAGAAATCTAACGATCACAGTCTCAGAGCACTGAGTGTGAGCATTTTGCAAGTCTGAGCTGGACAGAAGGCTCCAGCTGTTCTGTTCCCAGACACCTGAGTGAGGGAGGAGCAGTGTGTGCTGTCCGGAGGCGAGTTCTCTAAGGTAGTGAGTGTCCTTATGCACTGCTGAAAAAGTCGCGTGGGTTTCTGTGGTCAGGGGTTCTGGATTGGCTTGGAGGGGGACCTGTAAACTTCCTTTTGGTTTAAGATATCTGCTTGGATGAAAGGAAGAGGCTGATTGCATGACGTACACACTGTTGCTGATGCTCTGGTCTGGGCAGCTCTCGTGGCCTGAGGAGCTTTGTGCATATGGCTTCCTTCCATGGCTTCCTTCCTTCCATGGCATACTTTAAAGCAGTCCATGGCATACTTTAAAGTTTTAAAGATGCCAGCCTGGCATCAGGAGTGAAAGGTGGAGAAGTTGAAGGAGTGAGAAACAGTAACCCCCCAAACACATACACACACACACGCTGGATTTTAGAAAGTTCTCATGTTGATGCGAGGATACCTTGTCCAGCTATCTGTCTGTCAGAAAGGAAACACACAAAACTGGGTCGTAAGCCCTTTGAAAATCTGCAGGGAGGAGCTCCTTTGTACGTACTGGATTCTGGAGAAAGTGAAACCTCTCCGACCCACCATGCTAACAGGTCACAAAGCCGTGTGGTGGTCCTGCTTTACCTAGCCACCCATGCTGTGAGCCCTGCGAGTTCTGCTCAAGCATACTTTCCTGGGGACCCGAGCAAGTAGCTGGAATGCTGGCCTACTTTGTCCAAAGCCTTGGATTTGATTCCCAGCAACACTCTCCTTACACACCAAATATTGTTCCGTGTGCCCCTTACACAGGCTCAAAGCGCTAGTTCTCTTATAAGCTTTAATGGAGCACATTTTTCTTTTGGCCTAAACAGAGAGTGTGCAGTTTCTTCGGATTCTACCCTCCAATGATACCTGCTTTGGATTGAGCTCCTGTGGTGGGCTGGTCTCTGAAGACCAGACGATGGTTTCTTTTTGGCTTTAGGAAGAAAAGTATTATCTATGTGGGTTTCCCTTGTGAATACGAGAAGCGGAGGTTTCCAGGTGAACTTTCTTTGCCATGTGCAACTGATTCTGCCTCATGGCTAGGGTTTTCCAGGCAGAAGCTTATTTGGAAGTTGACTAGGATTTCTGAGCAGTGGTTCAGTGGCGTCACGCCTTGCTGTTTCTTGCAATGAGAAGCAGCTTTGCAGATGTTTGTCTTCCTTTTCTGAAAGTCATACATCCATTCCCTGTTCTCCTTTTCCTCCCCTTCTTCCCCCTATTTCTTCTCCTCTCTTTGGCTCTTTCTCTTTCTGCTTGTGTGTGTGTGGTGTACATCGCTTAGTTTCACTCTGTGGGTGTCAACACTTTCCAGTCAGTCTGCTTTTTCATCCTAGCAGACATAGAGAACTATAAACTAAAGACCTGAGGTAAAATAGGGTGGCAGGCTCGGCGTCGGAGAGGCCCTTGCTCTTCACCAATCTGTTGCTTTTGCTGGATACCCATTTTAGTTTGCTTTCTGTTGTTACTGCAAAACACCTGAAGGTGGGTAAAATTTTTTTAAAGAGATCTTTTTTTCTGGCAGGCAGCATCACATTATGTGAGAGTATGTTGGCGAGCCTCTCACCTAGGAGAGTCAGTTCTGTGCCATCGCGGGCTTCATCCTCATGACCCCAGCTAATGATCCTAATTACTCACAACCACCCACATCCGAATGCTGCCTCCAGGAACCCGTAAGACCTGTCTGCAGGCTGTGGTGCAGGTCCTGGCTACTGAGGTCCAAAGGAGACCTTCTCATTCCTTTCTTTAGCCAAGTGCTCTCTGGAGGATACCAGCGGCCTTCAGTGGGCTTCTGGCTGACCCACGTAGAACCCTCTCCCTCTCTTCTGCTGCTTCCTTCCGTGGTGAAAGAACATGAAATTCCCTGGACCATGTGCTTTTCTGATGCAGTTTGGAGATGCAAGTCTCTTCTCCTAGGGTTAGTAGCAGTCGATTTTATGTGTAATGATGCATAACAATTAGGCAACCCCGCTCTCATATAGAACAGTGGCTCGTTGCTTAGGTCAATGCAGAATAGCTAAGATGTCCCTGAAGTACTCTGTTTTGATTTAGAAGCTTTGCCTTATTTGAACATCCACAGACTAATTCTGTCCTTTGTAAATTATCTGAGATAAAATTGTTTGCATTGCATAAAAGTTTGTGGCCACCAAGAGGCCCTTCTTCCATTTTTCCCTCTGTGAGAGGTGCAGTCTGCTGTCTTTGCATCCAGGAGAGTGTTTTACTATCATTTGATTTTGAGAATGCTTTATCTGAGTTCAGATCATTAGAGATTATTGGCAAGAGTGAAAACATGTTAAAAACACGTAGAAAAAAAGTAATAAATACAGAATCCTGGGGGAAGGAGAGAGTGACTTAATTCCCTCTTTAAAATGAAGAGGAGAAACTCGTAAGTACAGGGCCACATTTTAATGTGATTGTGATCCTGAACTGGTCTTCTCAGTGGTTGGTGGGGGAGGGCCATCAGCTTTTCCAGCCATTTAGATAGACTTTTGTTTTTATTGTTGGTTACTGTAAGAATTCCAAGAAATAGAAAGACCTCTTGGGCCAAATCCATTTGCCTTTTCTTGTATACATTTGTTAATTTATAGCAACTTCCATTTCCCCCTCGTTTTCCAAAGTTGAAGTGCCTTTAACCACCCTCTGTGTGCTCCTCCTTCTCAGAAGCCAAAGAGGTTCCTTTCTTCCCTCCTGGTGACATAACTGGAAATTTGGTCACTGTACTAAATTTTAAGCTTTGGCACTTAGGGAAGCAGCTATCCATCTGCTGGCGAGACACGCTGCCCCGGGCTTTTCAAGAAATCCCTTAATAGTCCTGAACACTAATAATATTTATATACATTGAGATGAGACAATTTACAGCGGGCTTCTGGGGCTGGCTCCAGGACTCTTAATCCCACGCTTCCCTGTGTTTTCCTGCCTGCCTTCCGGAATCCTCTTGGAGGATTCAGCCAAGGGAGCCCTGGCTTTGCTCCTTGGGGCAGCCACTTATTTATGGAGTCTGTCCTCTAGCGAACAAGCTCCTATCGGTTCAGCCTTCCTTCTGCCCCTGGCATGCTGCGCCTCTTCCCTGCAGGACAGAGATGGGCGTTGTGCACACTATGCATCGCTTGACATAAAGGAGCCTGCTGCCCTGGAATCCCCTGAAGAGAAAGTGCCTGGGAAAGAAGATGATCTGGCCAACTTTAAGCATCACCAAGAGTCATCTGGAGGTAGCTCCCACCCCTTGCCATAAACCTGACCTCCCCAGCCTGCCTGTTGGCAGCGGCAGGTCAGACTGACCAGGCAGCTGGCTCCCCTCGCTCTCCCTCTGGGAGGTCTCAGTGCACTCCTGCTCAGACTTGCTGCTTTCCATGAGTAGGAAGTGGAAATGCAAAACATACTAACAGGTTCTTGGTCAAGTATTTATTTTCCTTGTGCGTCCTGGGAAAGTTTACATTTGGGTATAACTTATAGTGAGCAAGTCTTCATTATATCCTCCTTAACACTCTAGAGTTAGTGTTTGAGTGGCCGTTTGATCTCGGTATCTGTTTCCTGTCATTTCTATAGCATTTCTTTATATTGTGAGGAAAAGGGTTTCTGCAAGTTAATACTGGGCCCAGCTACTCTTAGATGCTGACTGGGAGGTTCCTAACCAGCTTTCCCTGGCTCTAACGACAAAGCATGGTGATAGAGGATGGTGAGGAGCAGCTTCATGGGGTACAGGCTGGAGTGTGCTCCAGCCTGTGCTGCCGGTACAGCCTGGTGAGCCAGGTGTGATGTGTTTCATTTCTGCTGCCAGTTCATTGAGCCTTATGGATCTGTTATATTGCATGAGCTTTCTGGGGACAACACAGTAGGTTGAGTCTCCCTCCTTCTTGCCTAGTCCCTCTTCTTCCAGCTCTGTTCTCCCTAATCCTCATGGTTCTACTCCCAGGTGAGCTTGCTGATCTGAAACTCAGACTCCCACCCTGCGCCTGGCCCTTGTGCATCACCCTGCACCTCACATCGAGGGCTGACACCCAGCCTTCATCAGTGCAGGCACCCAGCTCTCCAGCTGCAGCAACTTGTTGGCTTTTATAAACATTTGCATGTGATTCCATCTTTGGTGTTCTCCATTCTGTGCACCTTCCTGGCATCTAGAGGCCAGGAAATGTACACCCAATCCTGGCACTTCTTCAGCCCTGCATCCTTCCCTGAGGAGAGGGACCACAGATGACCCATACGTGTAGCAGGAGCTTGATAAATTGTTGTTTATAGATAAAGATGCATGGACTTAGAGCCTGCTACCATCCATTTATAAATCAGGCTGTGCACTTCCTGTGTCTCTTTAGATCTTAAGCCTTGAAACGATCTTATTAATGAATATATTTGAAATCAGTCATTTATTCTACTTTGTTTTTCTATGTCTGAGTGAACGGTTTGATGGTGATTGTGTTTGCTGCTGCTCTGCTAGGCATATAAATTCTTGTTCCTTTCTCTGAGACAGTCACCATCTCGGACAGTGTATGTCTCTAACATTTGAGGAGTTTCTGCAACATTTTCTTCATTGGTGTGATCATAGATAGTACAATTCTTGTTAGTTGTTGGACAGGTTATTTTTTTCAAGTAGCTAGAACAGAGTCATTGAGAGCCAATTTTATCAAACAGAATGACTGACATAAACCACCAGGAATGTTTTCTTTTCCACTTATGTACAGCTCACCGGACATCAGGTTGGTTGCATATGATACACAGCAGTCATACAAAAAAAGCAAAAGTTTATTTCTCCTACTGCTGAAAACTTCTAGAGTCTTCTGTGCCATCTTTAATATGCTACCTAATGGTTCTGGATGGCTGCATGAGCTCCTTGTAGTATTTCTGCAGTCCAGCCAGTAAGGAGAAGAGGAAAGAGTATTTTCTCTTGGTTTTAGGGGTTTTGCAGGAAGTTCAAGTTTAAAGAAAAATGTTGCCTATATCTCACGAGGCAGACCTGAAGATATGTGGCCACTACTACCTACATTGTCTAAGGAGATCACACTGTGCTCAACTAAAAATTATAAGAAAAAAGAAAAAATGATGGAAGGCAATCTGGCATTTCTGCCAAAGATAATTTCAAAGGAGAAAGTTACAATATTATTTTAAGCTTGACAGTATCATGAGAAGTCATCAGTTTTCTTCAGAGTTGATCCTGCTCACTGGAACACTCAAGTCCTGATACCTGTTTTTAAGTTAACTTATTTGCAGTGAAATAGGAGCTCTTGGGTACACTTAGATGTATAGGTTGTAGGCCTTCCAAAGGACAGTTTGACTTGGCAGGCTCACTTCTGGAAATCGGTCTTGGTGAAATACTAAGACCACTTAGGAAGATCACAGGGCAGATTGCATAATAAAAAAATGGGAATGGGGAAATGTCTGATAGTAGGAGACAAGACGTGACCTATGGTCAGCTCTCCTATGCGATGTGATGTTACTGCTTACTTCGTCTTGGACTCCACAGTCTCTTATACTGAAAAAATGATTTCACAATAACTCAATCCTTTCTATAGGTCTTATTGCTGGTATGCATGTGTAAGAAAGGACATAGGAGGGTATGAAAAAGGGGCCGCTTGCGAGCAGGTGGACTCACACCTTCTTCACATTCCCTCTCTCATCTGTGATCTTAGATTCTTTTTGGAGTTTGTATTTTTATAAGAAAAACACCCGTAAAATCTTGACTCATTGCATGACAGAATCAAAAATATACACATTTAAATAATTTGTATTGTTTTCCAACTCAGAAAAGGAAAAAGTAGGGCATGTATAATGCAAACCAGATTTCATATTTTGTTGATTTATACTTTATTTACGAGTAAGGCAGACAACCTATAGAGGGTGATCATTACGGAACTGTTAGGAAATAAACGCCAGCTTATCTGTTTGGGATGTGACGTGTGGGTCTGTGGTGGTGAGACCCTGATTTTGCTTAATATGAACACAGAAGAGTTTAAGAAGAGAGTCTTGAATATCTCGTGGTCCCTTGGGCTCAGAGACAACATACACACACATACACACACACACACACACACACAGAATGACGTCTGACACTAATAGAGTGACTTGTCAGAGATCTGGTAGCCTCCAAGGGTAGTGCTGTGGGAGGGCACTGAGAGTTGAATTCTCAACACCGGTGGCAGGGCTTGGGAGGAAGGAGATAGACAGAAAGAGGGGGATGGGGAGAAACCCTCACTGTTATTATAGGCTACTGTTAGAATGGTTCTCTCTTATGACTAGTTATTGTTTGTCTCTTATTGTGCCTGATTTATACTTTAAACTTTGTCATAGCTGTGTGTGTGTGTGTGTGTGTGTAGAAAGCACAGTGTGGTTCAGGCCTCCTCTGGGGGCCTCAGCAGGGATTGTATGTGAAGCCAGAGAGTTTGGTGCCCTTTAAAGATGAGTAGACCATGTGGTTCCTGGGGCTTCCCCCCGTTACCTGCACCTCTGGCTCCTCCCAGACCACACAAGGAGTGGGGCCAAGAGGCTGGGGAGAGCCTATGTGTCCTGTGCAGCCCAGGGTGGGGTGAGGGGCACCGGTTGCAGACTCACCCTGTCTCACCACTGACCTTCTGCCCACAGTGTGCCCGAGCGTGTGCGGGAAGCGCGCATGCACCGAGAACAACGAGTGCTGCCACCCCGAGTGCCTGGGCAGCTGCCATGCGCCCGACGATGACACGGCCTGCGTGGCCTGCAGACACTTCTACTATGCCGGCGTCTGTGTGCCCGCCTGCCCACCCGGCACCTACCGCTTCGAAGGCTGGCGCTGTGTGGACCGTGACTTCTGCGCCAACATCCCCAATGCCGAAAGCAGTGACTCCGAGGGCTTCGTCATCCACGACGGCGAGTGCATGCAGGAGTGCCCCTCTGGCTTCATCCGCAACGGCAGCCAGAGGTCTGGGGTTGGGTGCGGGTGGATAGACAGATGCCTGGGCGGTCCGGGGGCAGGCGTGCTCTGCCTCATCTTCCCTTCTTCTGCTTCCCCTTCCTCTTCTCTTCCCTCCTCCTCTTCTCGCTTCTCCTCCCTCCCTCCCTCTTCTGTTTTTGTAGTACTGGTGTCTGAACCCAGAACTTTCACATGGACCTATACTTACAGCCATTGAAAAAAATTGCATAGAAGGACTAAGTGCGTGTTTAGGCAAGCACAGGCACTGGGTTCGATCCCCAGTACCATATACCGCGCTGGTCCCAGAACCCCAGGCACACCGTGCTGGTCACTGAAACGGGGCGTGGTGGTGCATGCCTGTACTCCCAGTGCTAGGGAGGCTGGAAATGGGAGGATCACTATAAGTCTGAGCTGTGTAGTGAGATGCTATATCAAAAAGAACATAAAAATATTTTATATATATATATATGTATATATATATGTGTGTGTATATATATATATATATATATATATATATATATATATAGAGAGAGAGAGAGAGAG
>NDGM011251701.1:0-22378 GCA_002564305.1 Octomys mimax | reverse complement strand
AGAGAGAGAGAGAGAGAGAGAGAGAGAGAGAGATAGATCAGATCTCCATAGTTGCCCATGCCCAGGCAGGACTGTCAACTTACTGCACTGGTGTTACATGCACGTGGCCAAGACTTACTTTTCTTCTTTTTCTGTTTCTCCCCCAACCCAACTCTGTACCCCCCCCCACCCCAGTACTGGGGATTGAACCCAGGGTCTTGGCACTGAGCTGCACCCTTAGCCCTTTACTTATTATGATGGTTCTGCTGATTCCCTACTTGTTTAAGCTGGGCTGAAGCTGAGAGTCTGCCTCAGCCTCGCAGAGTGCTAGAATTGCAGACTTCTAGGAGCAGCTAGTGGTGTTGGTATATCGGGGGTATTGGGAATTGATCCAGAACATGATGGAATAGAGCCTCATGTCCAGGAATGCAGTGGAGACAGAGAGAGATCCGAGGGAACACGCTGAGGTCCCACTGCCCCTCGGGGACCTGCCTCCAGTGGCCAGAAGACCTCTCACGAGGCCTCACTTCAAGTTTCCACCACTTCCCAATGGTGTCAAGATGAGGTCTGAGATCCAACTACAGCACATCCTTAGTGCATAAGAGAGCTGTATCAGTGTGTACTGTGGGTCCTAGAGCCATGCCTGGCATTGAGGAGAAACTTGGCCACAGTGCAGCCATCACTGTCCTCCCAAGCCCTGGTCTGGGGACAGGAGTGGCACCGTCTGTGACCTGCACGTGCAGTTCCTCACACCACCGGGAGGTATCGGAGGTGGGCAGAGTGGGGCCCTGGCTTGCCAGGGTTGTTTTCTTCCCATGCAGTACATTAAAGAATTGAGCCATTGATTCCCCTGCCCATTCTGATAATCTGCTCAGAGCTACAGATCTACCTTTTCCATTTTAAAACAAAACATTATCAGGAAATAATAAATACCTTTTCTCTGCCTGTGAGACCTGTGTAATACTTACTTTAAAATATTTTTTAACTACTGTTTATACTCTGTACCAGAGTGAAGTTGAGGAAGTTTAATCTATAAATACATAAGCAAAACACTTCCTTGCAAAATCATTTTAAGTGCTAAATGAATTCTAGACATTTTAATAAAGGGGTGTGTGTAGCTCAAAATTTTCTGCCTGAATAGAAGATGGAGGGAAACTAAACAAGGATCTGCCTTACAACCTATCTGTAGCAGCCCTGGACATTTCTCCCAGAGAAATGAAAACCCATGTCTACACAAAATCATGCACTGTGTCATCTAGAGCATCTTTATTTGTAATATGCAGACACTAGAACGATGTAGTTGTCTTACAAAAGGTAGATGGTGAAGTGGGCTCTGATGCATCCACACACAGGAAGGCCACTTAGCTGTAGCAGGGAATAAGCCACCAAAATACACTGCAACTTGGATGGATCCCAGGGACAAGATGTTGTGCACCGAAATCCAGTCTCAAAAGGTCCCCATACTGTGTGATTTTATTCTTCAACATTCTCCAAATGATAAAATTATAGAGATGGAGAACAGATTAGTAGTTGCCAGGAGCTAAGGCTGTTAGGGGCCAGGGTGAGGAAAGGTGGCCACAAATGGGTCACACGGAGGGGTTTAGACTACAGTAGGGGCCACACATCTCTGTGTTGGGCTGGTGTTAATTTTCAGTTTTTGAAATTGCGTTATCATTATGTAAGATGTAGCAGAGACTGAAGGAAATTCAGTGGAGGGCTGGTTCATGGATTCTCTGCTGTGTTTGCGACTTCTTGTGCATCTACAATCATTTCAAAATCAGAACTTTTTTAAAGGGAGGGTGAGGAAACATATCTTATTTGGATAAATAAGAAACAACTGAAGACTTTAAAAAAAATGCAGAAGGGAAACCACTGCCCATGCTGGAAAGGAGAGCATTGTATGAGATATGAGAAGGAGGAGGAGGAGGAGGAGGAGGAATTCTCCTTATTTGGATGGGTCCAGTTCTTCAGGCCCAGTGTGAACAGAGCAAGCCAAGAAATGTTGTTTACCTGTTAGCTTTTAAACATAGCGAATTCCTATGTCTTTGTCATAGATACAGTATTTTAGGGGAGAGGAAAGGACTTTAATAAAAACAACTCCAATTTACACGTTTTTCTTGTATCTTTTATTTATCTTCATGAAGCTTAGTAAAGATCATTGAACAACAATAATTTAAATATAGTGGCTCTCCGACTTCCCTCCCCGTCACGTCACACACATCTCATAAGGCTGTACCACTCGGTTGCTTGGAAATCGACCCGACTTTGTAACCTTGATTCTGCATATAGCTGTAGATCTTGAATGTGGAGCTGCTAGATTTGCATTTTGTCTTGTTCCCTAAATAATGGCAGATAAACAGGAAAAATGCCAGTCTCATCTCTGACTCCTGGTAGTTCGTGGTATGGTTAGGATAGCGTTTGGAACAGGATCTCATTACAAAGTCCTGGAAATTCCTTGCTTTTATTGTATGTGCAGTAAAAACAACATTTGGATCAATTTACAAGTTTCTGCAAAACATTGTCAAAAAATAATTTCAGTTGTGCTTGAGCAAGACAATAATGGGTCTGTGCCGCACACATGGCTTTTAGAATCCCTTGTGGGGATTTAGTGGGCTGCCGACTGCAGGAGACAGACGCCTTTTGGTGGCAGGGATGCCACAGTCCTGTTGCTGTCCCTTTCCCCCTCTCCTGGCTGCTGCCCTGAGCATGCACCAAGGCCTGCAGAACCAGAGCGGCCTCATTTTCCTCCTGAGCCTCCAGAGCTTCCTTTCTGTGCGTCTGTGTCTCCCACGTGGAACCAGCTGGCTCCCTGTTCGCAGCCTAGAATTCACACATGCTTCCAGAACGGGTCATGTATTTTGTCTGGAAACAAGCATCATGTTTTTTCCTTCATAGCTCCTTTCCTCTTTTGATGCACTTTGAACAGCTTATCCCGGGTGGGCTGGAGCATGAGACGCCAAGTGACCACCCGTCCACTTCATAACACTCACTTTTCAGAATGCATGCTCCAATAACAACTAGAAAGCCTGTTTATAGTTCTTTATTGCAAGAAGGCAGACTTGGTTCTCTGTGTTTTCAGCTGCCTCTTTATCTTCCACAGCATGTACTGCATCCCATGTGAAGGTCCTTGCCCCAAGGTCTGTGAGGAAGAAAAGAAGACAAAAACCATCGACTCTGTGACTTCGGCTCAGATGCTCCAAGGGTGCACCATCCTCAAGGGCAACCTGCTCATTAATATCCGACGAGGCAGTGAGTACCCCTGCCCCTGGACGGGAGGCTACATCCTGGGTTTTCTTGTGTCCATGTAGCTCCTGGTCCGGTCCCCAAGTCACCACTAAAATACAGTTTGGAGAAACAACAGTGTGTGACCCTCATGCATGAAGTCTCTTCTCTGAGTTGCATTCACAGATAAAAACACAGATTGAGAGGCAGGCTGTGTTTCACCTACTGGTACAACTTATTCCTATAAAAGGGATCACCCCTCATCTGTCAGTGACATGGTGTGCCGGAGAGGCCAGTCCCAACACATAGGGAATGCAGCAGGGACTAGGGGACTAGAGCATGACTGCCCTGCTCCCTCTGTGGCCAGATCCCCACCTCTACGTCCAGAGAATTTGGCCTCCTTACATATATTGAGGAGATGCAGTGAAGGAAAGAACTTGATATTGTCGTGTCTTCTGAAGGCCAGAAGAGTGGCAGATCTCCCAAGTTCCTTCTGGAAGCCATAAGACACAGTGATGAGTCCTCACACACTACAGCATCAGTCTTGCCCCCGTGAAGCACCTTGGTTCACAGGAGGTGGTGGTTCTGGAAAGTTGCCCCTAAATCACATTTGTGCAAAGTGTGATTCCCTGACTTTTTCCCTTCCGATCTTTGATTGACAAGGGCATTTAGTAATGTCTTCACTTCTCTACCACTGGGGCTACTTGGTCAAGATACTGATGTTGTCACCTAGACTAAATAAAGGAAGACCTTGCCATTGAAAGGAAAATTTTTGTTTGGGTAGATCCTTTTGTGAAGAACTTTCTTTTGTTTGAAGAGAAAAAGAAAGGACTAAGATTCTGTAAATCTGAGGGGTTTTTTTTCCTTTATATTTGTCAAATGAGCACACTGCTCTTACAGTATAGAGACAGAAGACACAAGGTTTGAGGCCATCCTTTTGCATTCCTGCTGCCCCCTTTTCACTTCCCGTCCCTCCACAGTGGAGACCACCTCGTTATGCTCTTTGCTTTGGCTACATTAATTATTTTCTCTTCAACTTACTCATCCCTGGAACAAACGTATCTTGTGTCTAAACTTGCTTTTCTAAAAACAAGCATTCTATCTCAATGATAAAAAATGCAATCTGTGAATTCCATCCATACAGAAGTATCAGTTGAGAAGAAGCTGGTAAATCTCCATGCATGAAGGAAGTGTGTCTCCCAGTTCATGTCCAGTGTGGGAAACTAGTTTTGCTTAGGGGAATGGGATGCCTTTGGAGGAGCCCCCATCCCTTCACTAAACGGCTCACTGAGTGCCGCACTCAAATTCAAGCTCTTGTTCAGTAAACACCAACTATGTGGAGCCTCTCCTCTTTCCGATTTGAATTTTCCCTTACTTTCTCATGAAAAGCCAGTAAATGTAAGCCCTGTCCTTCAAGAAAACACCCCATTCTTTTATCATATCAAATCAAAACAGTACCTTTTAGTAATGCTTTATAAATCATACAAAGTAAACTCCTATCATTGAACTATACCTAAGTAAAATCTTTATGGTAATTTTGGCATAAGTCAAATTGAAGTATATGTCTATTATTTAGCATAAGAAAAGTGTGGACTAACAAGATGAAAGGAAATCCACAGTTTCTATGTGATTTTAAAAATATTTTTAACAACTTTTTTTTTATTTTTTAGTTATGAAAGTAATACATGATCATTATAGAAAACAGATATAAGAATGGCTTTTTTTAAATGCATCTTCACGATGAGGGAGTAGCTCTGTAGTAGCATGCTTTCCTAGTGTGTGTGAGGCCTTGGATTGAATCCTCAGTACCTCACATAAAAGGGGGAAAATCACCTACAGGTAGCCCTTGTACATTCGGTTTGTTTTCCTCCAGTTTTAGTAAGGTGGAATCTTTAAATATAGAACCCGTTTCTTAGGAACTGGAAACACAGCGAAGGCAGTTCCTAATGAGACCGAGAAAATACTATTTATTAGCCAGGGCCTTGCCCTGTGGAGGCAGGCCTGGCTGCTGACAGAGCCCATTAGAAGGCATCCCCTGGATTTGTCAGCCTGAGCTAATTGGCAGTCTGATATTTATGATTTTACCTTCTGCTAATCAGCTTGGGATCTGCAGAACCCAGACTCTTAGAAATTTGCTTTCTCCTGCCTCAGAGGTCTTGCCCAGAAGTGGCTGTTGAAAGTTAAGGTGAAAGAAGTAAGTTTTTGTGACAAGGGATGATGGCCGTGTGCCCACATCCTGAGCGTCTCCCCACACACGGCTCCCCTGAATGGCTCCCCATACCATGCTGCATGGGCCTGAGCACGTCCCCCAGCCCCTCACCCAGTGACAGCACAGCCCCTCTCTTGATGCAGATAACATTGCGTCGGAACTGGAGAACTTCATGGGGCTCATTGAGGTGGTGACCGGCTACGTCAAGATCCGCCATTCCCATGCCTTGGTCTCCTTGTCCTTCCTGAAAAACCTTCGCCAGATCTTAGGGGAAGAGCAGCTGGAAGGGTAAGTGCTGCAGGTTTCATGGGAAATTATGCTCCTGCGACAAAGTGCAGTGTTTGTGCAACTGTGCAGTGTTTGCGAAAGGGAGAGCCCTTGCTTGTTACCCAGGAGGGGACCAGGGGCTGCCCAGCTGCCTGGGTGCGGGCTGCCTTTTCCTGGCAGGGTCGTGTGCAGAGTTGTTATGTTGGATAACAGGGATGTTTTCCTTCCTACTGAATTGGAACCTGTCAGTGCGGGTGCGCCATGCTTTGGGGACTCTTCTTCTAAGAATGAAAGTAATCAGTCTAACTTGCTTAATTCTCAGTGTAATTATGATTTACGTGACCCGTATCTGCCTGAGGGCACTGCACTGAACTATGTAAAAGTCATTGCATATTTCAAAATATTGAAGCCCAAGGGACTTTGTAAAATATGGTCAGTTCATTTTGTGATAAAGTAATCTTGATTCCTGAAATTGTTTTCATTGATTAGCTTATAGGATTTTTGCTATTGATAGAACTTTTGCCTTCTGCAGAGATGTGCTTTATGGTAGAGATTTTAAAACAGCCGTGGGCTTTTCACCAGAGGATAAAGGCTGGTGTTTCTTGCATACTTTGTTTCTTTTCAGCCGCTAGCTGGCCTGTGCCTTCACACCTGTCCTGCTACATTCTTGCTCTTCAGGAGAGCGCCTGCCTGACCCTGCGCGAAGGCTTACAGATTAAAAGGAGTTATTAGCGAAGGGCTAGATTCCTTCTTAGCGGAATTTGGGGAAATGAGTTAGGGAAAAGCGAGTGGGAAGGTCATGGGAGAGGTTGTCCTTGAAGATTTATCTGCCCTAACTGGGGAAAGTTACCACAGAAGGGCTTCTGCACAGCCTCCCTGTCTTTCTCAGACTAAATCTTGGTCAGTCTTGAATTCTTAAAATTCCATCATCTGATATAGCTAAGGAGAAAGAGGGCAGCTCTTCATTCCCTCTTGGAAAAGCACACTGTCCTCCCCACTGGGAACACTAATTGTTGAGAAAAGTTTTTCTCTTTGCAAATCTAAGGAGAATGCCACACCGTGCCAGGCCCTAACTGTGACCGCATCTGGGGGGAAGCAGTAACCTTTTCAGAGTGAGCTGCTGGTCGTTGTTGTATTAAATTTAAAGATGAGTTGAACTCTGTTTTTCTTTTCGCCTCCAAGTAGACTTCATTTCTGGAATCCCTGATTTCATTGAGTACTTTGCTTTGGCACATCATAGCTGTCAGATTTTCTGAATGCTTAAGGATGTGCTGTTTGGGGGCTGTTTTTCTTCCCCAGGCTGGAGCAAGTGCTAGGCATCGAGGAGAAGGCCAAGAGAAGACTTTAATTGGTTTTTATTAGGAGTTATTGCGTGGTGTGATTACCTTTTCATTGTGCACTAAGTAAATTTATCGTGCATTTAAATGTGGCTAAAATTAAAGCTGGGATTTTATTCACAGGATATTTAGGATGTATTTCTCATTATATGAAACCTGCATACAACCCAAGGTACCAGTTGGGCCTTTAAGAATGCACATGTTTGGGGTCTTCCAAGGCGAGGGCCAGCCCTGCCCTGCCCTGCCCCGCCCCACCCCCAGGACAGCCTGCGCTGCTTCCTTGAGGCTGTGCCTCTGGTGGGCGCCCTTAAGACTCTGGCTGTTCCTAGTGGGAGCTGTTTTCTCATGGCTGCCTTGCTTTGCTGTGAGCAAAGGCATAGCTCATCTCCACTTGCCTTGAACTCTTGGGGAGCTCTGTTTGTTTCAGGGGTGACTGGCAGCAACACCTGACTTCTTCCCCTTTTTAGGCCTAGGGATACAGTTAGGCCTGCACCTGTAGCTGCTACCCCATTTTTCCTACAAGGAGTGAAAAGACAGAAGGCAGAAAGAAGGAGGTGGGATGAAGAGGTGAATGCGAAGAGTGCAGCGCACAGCTTGGGGTGGGGGTCCCAGAGAAGGAAGGAGTGTGCCTTTCTTGGGGAGAAGATTCTGCCAGCTTCCGAGAAGAGATGGCGTATGAGATAAGCCTTGAAAGATTTCCAGAGACAGAGAGGAGAGGGTGAGGATGGGCAGTTCAGGGAAGGAGTGGCAGGAGCAGGGACAACGAGTTGGGGCATCCTGGGGCCTGTTTGACAAATACCCCTGGGGAGGTAGGTGGCACTAGGACCATGTAAGATGTCACACCCAGGTGTGCAGGTTATAATTTAGGTAGATCCTGGAGCACATTCGAGGCTTCAGAGTAGAGGAGCATTAGCGAAGCTGTCTGGATTTTAATTTCGGTGTAGTTTTGGTATAAGCCAGGGTGATGTTGATCCCAGCACTTCCCAGAGTTTGCTACACACTAGAATCCTCAGGAATCCCTTGGGACGGGGGAGGCTTTCCGGAGGTTTGTAACTTCACTGTGCACCGCCTTCTCGCTCAGTCAGGGTCCAGGGTAGGTGGGAGCCGGGCATCCCTGTTTCTCTCAGGAGCTCTGGGTGCTTGGTCTGTGCAACAGAGGTTGGGAGTGATTGCTCCATCCCTCTCCTATCCTTGCGTCCCCAGAGCACTTCACAAGTAAGATGATAGTTTTTGTTTCATTTTTGCCGTGACATACTGTACTTCTTGAACCATTCTTGTAGCTATGAGAACCTAGATAAACATCGCCATTTGGTCTGATGGGATGAAAGTTCAGTAGACTTTTATTTTGATGAGAGGAGTAATTCATTATATGGAAGTTCTTCCAACCCAGCAGCACTGGTTTTCCAAGATGACATTGAGATCCTGCTCGAAATCTCCTGAGCAAACTCCAGGAAACTCAAGCACTTCACCCAGAGCAGAGGCCCCTCATCCTCACCCAGGGCCCCCTGATCTTCCTTTCACCATCATTGTGAGCTGGTTTCATATCTGACTTGCAAGCTGGTGACAGCTAGCAGCATTCTCGGCAGGACAGGGAGCAGGCTGATCTTCACTGAAGAAGGGGAGGCACCCATACCTCAGATGCTCTTCCATTTGTCCAGAAAGATGGCCAGCGTGTCCCCAGGGACATGACTGCTCTGTGTAATCCTCTCGCTAGCGAATGGTGTGGGATATTAAGAGAATCAAGGTCTGCCTGCTCTTCACAGAGGAAATGGGTTTTATAATCTGTGTGCACAAGATGGTTATAATTTTTATGCCCTTGAATAAGAGAGCAAATATTTCTTGTATCTATCTGTAACATTTTCTGATTTGGACAAACATTTTTTTTTATACTATCAAGTAAGTAAGTTCTTAAAATTTTAAGTTTCCTGAGGCCTAGCGGTATGTGTAAGTGACCCCAGTGAGTCACTTAACAACACAGCCAGTCTGTCTCAAAAGAAAAGAAGGGCTGGAGATTATAACTCAGTGCAGAGGCCCTGAGTTCATTCCCTGGGCCTGAAAAAATAAAACAAAAAAGAAGTCAAATTCCTTCTGTTGTCTTGGAGTGAATAAAAATTCTTGGAAGTAGTAGATGATAAGAGCGGAAATTTGCAAGCCCAGGGTTGCAGCTTAGTGGTAAGAATACCTGCCTAGCGTGCACAAGGCTCTGGGTTGAATTCTCAGAGGAAAAAAAAAAAAAAAAACCTTTGGTGTACTCAGGCATTTCTGTGCTTCTGTCACACGCACTTGACTTTGTAGTCCTTCCTACCACCTTCTTGCAGTTCTGAGACATAGCTGCACTTGGACACCTTCCTAGGACTTTCAAAAAATACACACTCACCCATGTGACCAGCAGTTTCAGAATCTACCCAAGAGTAACGAGAGCATGCCCGTACAAGACCTGTGTGTGAGTGCGCATGGCCGTGGCATTTGTAAGAGCCCACCACCTCCCCAGAACCCAGCCCGTTGGAAATAATGTGGATGTTTATCAGCAAGTGCATGCATAAACAAAACGTGACACAACAGAGTACTGGTAAACAATAAAAAGGAAAGTAGTGTGATACGTGTAAGAACGTGAGTGACCTCAGAAACATTAGACGGTATAGGGGAGAGCACCAGGCACACAAGGCCGTGCCTTATGCTCCCAGTAGTATGTAATTTCCAGAAAAGGCAATGGACAGCAAGTGATGGGGACCGTGGATAATGATAGCTGGGGCCAGGCACAGAGCTGGAACATCAGCAGGAGCGCAGGACCTTGGCAGTGATAGAAATGTCTGAAAATGGGTAGCAGAGATGGCTGGAAAGCTCTGTAAGTGCCATGAAGCTCATGGAACTACACACTGGTGATGGGTGAAATGTTTGGCATGTAAATGACACTCCAGTAAAGTTATTTTTAAAAACACCCAAGAGGAAATATTTTCTGAGTATCTGTGTGGTGCCTGGCTTTACCTAGGCTTACTTTTCTGCCCTTGCCAAGCCCTAGTGCGTGGTGTGGTACTGAATTTAGAATCGGACACAGTGAAGCCAGCCATCTGCAGCTGGATTGCAGGGGGCTTCTGCAGGGAGGAGGCCATGGCCTGCATCAGCTGCAGTGTTGGTACTGAGGATGACTCTGTGCTGCGTTCTGATGCCCTCTAGAGACAGCTGTCAGAGGGCAGCAGTTTCTCCTTGGAGAAACCAGCTGAACTTATCTCATGTATTTGCAGATTTTATTGCTGAGCTTGAAAGGTAGGGACTGTCCCTGCCTACCTCCATGGCTGTGGACCAGTGGATCAGGGCATAGGACTTTTCTGTTCTCTGACACTTTGTTCTGGGGTCTTTGACACTTCAGAGAGCTGAAGAGGTCATCCCACACCTTTGTGAGATAATTCAAAGCTCGCAGTACCCTTTTATATGTACCTCATCCAGTTCTTCCAACTGGCCTCGAGACCAGAAGAGAGCAGGGAAGGTACCTCACATTTGCAGCTGAGAAAATCCAGCCAGGGAGAAGCCAAACACACTACCTAGAGTTGTTACTGAGCAAGTGGTAGAATAAGGGCTTAGATCAACTCTTGGGATTCCCAACTAGAAGGCTCTGAACCCTGTGCCAGGGGCTGTCCTCTGAGGACTGCTCAGATCCCAGGCTATTGTGCCTGCCCTTGTTCCCCTCCTGCTCCTGGGGGAACAGTGCTCCTGACACTCGGAGCCATGACAGCCCTGCCGTGTGGCCACAGTGACACGCTTCAGTCTGTGTCGATGATGCCATGCACATGCCTCCAGAAGACCCACCCCAGTTGGTGTACAGATTGGCAGGTGGGGCCCATCCATGTGGAGAAACATGGTTTTTTTACAACATTGAGAAGGCTGAAAGCCAAGAAAATAATATCAACAAAACCCGAGCATTATAGAACCATCAGGAGCTAATGAAATGCCCAAAAATTCAACGAATGTAAAGGCAGTGAGCTTGGAAACAATTATGAAATCACACTTACTAAATAGTTTCCTTAGATAGTCATTTCCTTTAAGGAACAGTGAAAATGTAAGTTTATTTTAAAGATGTGCAGATAGATCTCTGCCTTTTACCCTCTCTTAATTATCATCTGATCACAGAAATTTGGTGGGAGCCGGACCCCAAGCTGGGGTTGGAAAGCCAAGAGCATGGCTTACAGACAGCTAATGAAATGCTTGATTATTGTTCAATATGGGTTTTATTTATATTTTTCTTTACCTTCCATGGGCTCCATAGCACCCGGGTTTTATTGATGTTGGTATCCTGGCTCCCAGGTTTCACAATGCTGTGAAAAATATTTGTGTTTACTATAAAAAGATAATCTTGCTTTTCAAAGTGATTAATCAAATACACAGAACTTCAGTGTGCCTGCCATTCATTGTCAAGTTCCTGATTTATAATTCATGCTTCCTCCCATGGGGAGAAGAATGTTTTGTTCAGAAGATATTTTCAGTACAGCTCTATTTCCTACTAGTGAAATTAGTTTACTAAAAGAGGCTTCATCCTGGATTGAGGGGGAATTTGACCTGATTAATAAGTCCCTACTCCAAGCCCAGCCCAGAGATGTCTTTACCAGTAAGGAGATTTCTGTCCCCAGGCATGTCTCAGGGACCAGAGAGCAGCCAGACCCATTGGGCTTAGCAGTGACACTGCAGCCTTCTCCTTTGGAGCTAGGGCAAACCCATTTCTGTCTCTGTGACCCTTCTTCACTTGTCGGGTGGTACTTAATGACCCTGACCAGCAGCGAGAGAGGACCAGGAACAGCTCTGTCTCCAGAGACGGCAGACCCAGCCAGGCTTGTGTCACCCTCTAGACTCTTGGAAAATGCCTTTGATTCCTTTGTCAAGACACAGATGCAGAAGCGAGAGATCTGTATTGACTGTCATGTCCTCACTCCTCATTTGTGGATGTACATATGTCCTGAGAGTGGCTTGGGAGGAGGCACCTGGTGTGGCTCCAAGGCACTGTCTTGGGACTCACTGACCCTGCGTGGGTGGCACTCTCACCCCAGTCTGTGCCAAGGGCCTGTGCTAAAGGATAGGGCTTCAGGGTGGCTGAGCTGATTCCACCCCAGCTCTGTGACTCCTCTGGGTGTTAGGGCTATTGAAGCCAACAAGGAGCTCAGCTGCCACCTGCTCATGCCCCTGTGGTCCTGTCAGTGAGTAAAGGATGCCACAGACAAGACAAAAGGTCTTTGCCTTGAGCCGTACAACCCATGAATGACGTGTCCACACCGTAGTCTCCATTTCTGAATTCTCTCCTGGTCTCTGAATTCCCAAGGAAGTGTCCAATGTTGCTTGGCAACATTGTCCCAGCAACTGGTGCTTCAGTCTAGAAAGACTCAGGCTAAAGATGGACCAGCTGGTTAGAGGTCCTGGTTGGGAGCGTGAAGCCCCCAGCAGGTGCAGAGAGGTGCCCAGTGGATACAGCCTCCGGGGCAGAAGAGGACTCTTCAAGCATTCTCTCTTGTCCTGGCTATGTTCGTTTCTTGCATCTGCATGGATCTCAGAAAAAGCTCAAAGTGCTTCCCCAAATCTAAGCTCTAAGGGAACCTTAGAAAGAAACCAAGGGTGTGGAGCAAATGTGGGGAGAAGGGTTCTAGGCCCAAGGGAACAGACCCATCAACACACCAGCCTCAGACTGTCAGCCGTGGCTTCTCATGGGGGTGAGAGAAGAAGGCCAAGCAGAGGTCAGGTCTCTAAGCTGGACCTATACCGTGCTGTTTCACCCCCAAAACACAATTTCTCCCCATACCTAGTAGCCACTGGTAGTAATTTCCCCTGTTGGCTGTCTTCACAGCTTGCCTTTAGTGGATAGTGTGGTCACTGGGGGAGGAGCCATGGCCAACCAGCTGGGCTCTGGGCCTCTACCACCTTGCTGCTGAAGCTCAGCCTCTGTTGACCAGTAGTTTTTCCAGGATGATCCTAGTATTGGCAGTGTCAGCATTACCTGATACCTAGAAGAAATGCAGATTCTCCATCTACCCCAAACCCCTGCATCAGAAACTCCAAGTATGGAGTTCTGTACTCTGAGAGCAAACTTTATACACACAGAATATGGAGAACCAATGAATTGGACACACAGTCACACTGCCTAGGTGGGCGCCCTGGGATGGGGAGGACCATCTGGATGACGTCTTTCCTCCCTGTACCTGCAGGGACTGAAGTGCCACTATCTTGGGATGAAAAGTGTGTGTAGAAGAGGGAACAACCTAGGTCTGCCTGCCCCTCAGCTGTCTCCCATCCCATCATGCACTGCTGATTGGGCACGGGTGGAAGTTTCTCCTGAGGATAACGGGAGGCTTTGCAGCAAATATGTAAGCCGTTCTGGTTGGGTAGCAGAGTGTGTCTGTTCTCCCACACAGATTTCAAGTGCAGAGTACATACCTGGCTCTGAGATAAACAACCAGCGGCATTTCTAGGGAATGATTGGAGGAGCATCCTCTAGTGTGTGGAGCCTTATATGTTGGAATAGAGATCATAAAATTAATTAGGTCCTATTGATTTCAGTATGTTGCCCTTGACTCATGCTATTACCTTAGTTAAGAGCCTCTCTCTCTCTCTCTCCCTCTCCCCCTCTCCTTCTCTCTCTCCCTCTCCCTCTCTCTCTATTTCTCTCTCTCTCTCTGCCTCAATAACTAAATCTTGTATTGGTAAAGGTAGGGCATTGTGGAGCCGGCGCACCACAGAGGAAACCATGCTGGGTGGGCCAGCAGGTGGGTGTGGCCCGTGGACATGGGCAGGTACACTAGCATCCATGTCTCTGCCCCCAGGAACTACTCCTTCTACGTCCTGGACAACCAGAACCTGCAGCAGCTGTGGGACTGGGACCACCGCAACCTGACCATCAAGTCGGGGAAGATGTACTTCGCTTTCAATCCCAAACTGTGCGTTTCTGAAATTTACCGCATGGAGGAAGTGACGGGGACGAAAGGGCGCCAGAGCAAAGGGGACATAAACACCAGGAACAACGGCGAGCGAGCCTCCTGTGAGTGACAGGGTTCAGCCCTCTGGGGGCTCCACAGCGATGCTAACCACAGGCCTTCTTCCTGTCAGCCTTCCCAGTGTGCTGGGCAGACCCCTCCCATTTCCCGTGGCAGGCCACCAGCCATTCTAGGCCCGTTCCTGGGTACATCTTCACCTCTTCACAGCCAGTAGGGAGCGGGTCTGGATGTTGCCTGGTCCATGTGCATTCCCAAGCACTTGTGTCTGCATGTTCAGTATTGCATCGAAAAGTAGGTTCTCACCCAACCTCCGAACAGGTACTCGCGGAGCGTGAGGCTCAGTGTCGTTTTCTGTGTGGGCACACAGGTCCAGCAGCTCTCCTCTCCATGTCCTGTGGAAGGGACCATAAGCAAACAGCTGTTGGGGACCACAGGCTCCCCAGCCCACCCACACAGCCCCCTACCTGCTCCTACCCTGGCAGAGAGAGATGGGCTGAGCCTGCGTCTTTATATCCATGAAGCTGTTTAGATTTTGAGCCATCTAATCATAACCTTGCTCTGGTGATATACAGCTTTGATGTTAAGGTCTCACCGACATAGAGCCCAGCCTCCGTTAGCCCAGCCTTCCTGCCAGTATGGCGCTAGGCCTTAGGTGTCACAGTGCATGGCTCCTTCTGTGTGAGACAAGGTTTTAGGAGGGCAGAGCTTTATTGGGTAGGCTGGGGTAGTTAAGGCAAATTATCTCTCCACCTTTGACTTTAGGTTAAAAAAGGTAGAATAATTTTTGTGATCACAGGTGATTTGAACACACACACACACACACACACACACACACACACACACGGAGGTAGGTCTGTGAAAACTGCTTAACAGTTGGCCAAAGCTTGTGATGTGGGTGTCTGGATTTGCATGGTAGACACTCAGCCTGTGAGGAAGTGAGAGGGGAAAGAGGTGAGCCAGCATGGGGTAGGGTGTAGCCAGTGTCCCTCCCCACAGCCAGGCCCCTGCCTGCTTCCCTGTTGAGACCGGGCAGAAGCAGATGTATCAGAGCACCCTCAAAGTGCTGTCTCCCTACTCAGCCTGCCCGCCCTGTCAAGCTGCAAAAGCAGCTGCTGTTATTCTCCTCTGAGAGTGCAGTGGTGGTTTCCCTTGACATTACACTCCAGTAGGACATACAAGGTGCTCCTGGTCTCAGCTGAGCCCCTGGTGCAGAAGACTTCCTGGGGTGGCACTCCCCTCCGTCTCCCTGCTCCACCTCCTTGGTGCATGATCCAGTTCAGGCCAACACGGGCAGGACAAGCAGTCTGAGTTCTGGGTCTCCTGAGCCGTGCAGCAGCAGTCAGCTCTTCGCTGGCTCTCACTGCAGGTGGAACCTGATGCAGAGACCGTAGGGGCTCGGGACAGCATCCCTAGAGGCTGGACCACAGCAGCCATGGCTCCCTTCCACTCGACACACGGGTGGGCCTAGTGCAGCCCAGTTCCCTAGCTAGAGACCTCTAGGAAATGCCATGTCTTTCCAATTTTATTTCCAGGTCAGGCTAAGAGCAGTTCTTTTGTGGTCCTTTTGGAGACCTGTGGCTGCCTCAGGGAGTTGCGCAGGAATAGCCAGACACCAAACCTGCAGACTAGCTACCATTTCCTCAAAAGACCTGGTCCAGCTTAAAGTTCACTCTCATGTGACCAGGCCCCCTTTGGCAGTCAGCAGCTTGGGGATGGCCAAGAGAGGCACCTACTTCATTCTTTTAGGTTGAGGAACAATTGCTGGTTCACGTCCGTTCCCTGGGCACATAGCCAGAGCAATGACTGAACTAGAACAAACAACCACTTGAGTCTTCACACAGTGAAATGCTTGAGTTGCTAGTAGAAAACAAGAATGCCACCTGCAACGTCCAGACAGGGATGCCATCTTTGGGGAGGAGGGCAGGAGTGCCCAGATCAGTGTCTTTTCAGAGATCTCTGTCACTCACCAGTGTACCTCTGTGCCCCAGGTGAAAGCGACGTGTTACGTTTCACCTCCACCACCACGTGGAAGAACCGTATGATCATAACCTGGCACCGGTACCGGCCCCCGGACTACAGGGACCTCATCAGCTTCACCGTTTATTACAAGGAGGCGTAAGTTTCCACACTGGTGGCGTTCTGCTAGTGGGCCTGGGCACAGCGGTGCCCCGTCCTTTGGATGTTGTATGTGTTTGGAGGGAAGCCAGCAGCGACCCCATGGAAAATTGGGCTGAGTGCGGGCTTCCCTCTCACATGTGCCTCCCAGCTAGCCCAAGGCTCCATCCCACGATAGCTTGGGCTGTTCATTGTTCAGTGCTAGTTACAGATGTTTGAATAAACCCTAAGAGTTGAAAAGCTTGAAATTTTAGAGGATTGGGTCACTCTGAAGTGTCATAAACTATGACAGATGACTTGGTTGAAATACTTTTGGACTCATGCACCTCTACACCAGCTATACCCTGCAGGAGTAAAGCCCTAGCCTGGCCAGTTGCTGCATCCACCGGCCTGTCCCAGCCACTGCTCAAGGTCATGAGCCCCAAACAAAGGAAGGAGTGGAGACACAGACCAGCTTTGGCTTTGGCGTCTCCAGCCTTTTGTGACTTCTCCCAGAATCTAGTGGGGGCTTTCCCACGCCATCAGATGACATCTGCCTGTCTGTGCAGTGTGACATCCTCCTCCAGGCTGCAGCTCTGCTGGGTCTCCCTGCTCCTCCCTGCACCCCCTCATCTGGGTTGTTCTTGCAGTCACCTTAGCCAGATCCCACCTCAGGCGTATGTCTGTCTCAGCTGCCTGGCTTCCCTAGAGCCAGAGGCAGAGGCACCAGAGGCAGCCTCTACCGCCTTTCCTTCCCCCTGCTGGGCCAGGGTCCTGGAATTGGCACAGCCAGTGACAAAAGTTGAAACAGGATGGTGACGGCTAGGCATTCCGTGTTTGTCTGCTTTTCATTTATGTCTTTGGCACAGGTCTCACTACATGGCTTGGACTCATTTGTAGTAATCCTTTTGTTTTTAGCCTCCTTAGTGCTGGGATTACAGGCATGCACCACCATGCTCAGACTGGGTTGCAGGTTCAGCGTGAATGGGGGTGGGGCCGACATAGTATGCAGGACCAGGGATCGAACCCTGATCCCTGCACTTGCCAAAGCAGGCACTTAGGCCACTGAGCTGTCTCACCAGCCCTGCGATCAGTGTTTGTATGTGTAGGAATCCCTTGTGGGCTCCCGTAGTGACAGCATGCAGGTCACATTAATGTCTGTTTCAGAAGCTGGTGACTAGTGGCACTTTTATCTCATAAATGTAGAACTCCTACCCAGCCATGCATCTGTACACAGATCTCTGCTCTCTTTAAAGTCCCTCTGATACTTTGTGTCAGCTGTTCATTTCACTGAGTCATAGCTGAGTTTCTGAGACAATGTGAAAACTAAATATTTGAATATTATAAGATACTTAAGCATCAGAATATGCTGTGAACAACTCAGATGTTAGAAGCTGCTTCCTTTTTTTCTGTTTTCTCAAAATCCTTTATCAAATCTGATGTTTGTATTAAATGACTGTGCTTAGTTTTACTTAATGATGAAAAAAATTGCTGCAAGTAAGGAGGAAAAAAAAAATAGCATTTGCGTGTCTTCTTCAGGGGCAGTATTTTCAATCCTGGTAACTTGTTCTTCCTGAGGAAGGGTATTCATTTTGGTACTGTGTAACTGGTGAGCTCCAGAGCCCAGTTGCTTAGTAGTATTCTTCAGGACGAACCTAATTGATTATTCATTTTTCTTGAAATGCCCACTATAGAAAGTGTGATGTCCAGCTGGACCATAGGGAAGGTTCTGAAGAGTTTCGGAGCCAGAGCCCAACACATTCCTTACACTTGGTTGATTGTCTTTCAGACCATTTAAAAATGTCACTGAGTATGACGGGCAGGATGCTTGTGGCTCCAATAGCTGGAACATGGTGGATGTGGACCTGCCTCCCAACAAGGACGGGGAGCCTGGCATCCTGCTGCAAGGGCTGAAGCCCTGGACGCAGTACGCGGTCTACATCAAGGCCGTGACCCTCACCATGGTAGAGAACGACCACATCCGTGGGGCCAAGAGTGAAATCCTGTATATCCGCACCAATGCTTCAGGTATCCATGTGCCAGACAAGCCCCTGACGCCCCTCCTACCCCCACTTATTTATGAGCTTGCTGTGCTCAGACAGACAGAAGCGTGTGTGTAGACTGGCAGTAAGATGCGTGTGCTGTGTCTTTCTCATGGGTGCATAATGCTCTGTTGCTTTCGAGTGAATCCACCTGTGGCCTGTAGTTTTTTTGTTTTGAGACATGGTCTTGCTGCGTTGCTCATACTGGGCTCAAACTTACACTCCTCCTTCTGCAGCCTCCCAGAACTCTCAGATCATGGGTGCGTGCCACTGCACCTGGGGTGCATGATCTTTCCCACTGCAGCACCTCAGGGTCTCCTGGCTCAGCTTTTGGACTTGGAACCATCTCCCGTCACCTACCTCCCTCTTCTGTGCCTGTGAGCCCAACTTGCCCGGGTGCTAGGCGGCTAGTGTCGTAGCTTCCTGTCATTCGGACAGAATACCTGAGTAATACAATTTTAAAATAAGAAAGATGTATTTGGGCACATTGTTTTAGAGGTTCAGCCCATGGTCTCTTTGCCCGCTTTGTTTCTGGGTCCAGGGTAAGGAAGAGCATCATGGAAATGGTATAGCAGAGCAGTTCACTTCCTGGCAGCCAGGGAACAGGCAGGTGGAGAAGGTCCTGGGGACAACGTAATCGTCCGGAAGTGTGCATCACCTCCAGGTTGCCCAGCAATCAGTCCTTGTAGTGAGTTGGAGAAAAATAGGAATTTTTCCTTACTATAGAAATGTATTAAGAAACGTCTTTCTTCCACCCAAAAGATAAAAAAACCAATCCCTGTACAGAATGAATCTGCTCCCTGCATTTCAGCCCTATTCTCACAAGTGGTAGGAACAGATGAATAACTGTTATTGTGCCTGTTTTTTGTGACACCTATATTGAAACATATAGGAATAAGCTGTTTATTTTTGAAGCACTTGCTTTTGGAAACTAAATTGACCAAGGATCAGGTGGTTGTATTTTCTCTGGAAAAGCTAGCGTTAGCCGTAGCCTTTCCCCAAAGTGTTATCCCTTGGAGAGGCTGGGATCCCTGTGTTCTGTATCTTCTTGTGTTTCTCATTTCACATTTAAAAAACAGCTTGTTGATTCAGTGCATATTGTGAAGGTGCCTCTTGAGCTTTGGAAAAACTATCCAAATTGCTGCTTTTTTGTGAATCCAGTGAGAACACGATTTAAGATGCAGTTGGGCACATGCAGTGGTGTGGCTGTAGACAGAGAACGGGAGGTCAGTGATCCTGGGATGCATGTTTCCTCCCTGATACATCAGCACTTGGCCTGAGCTTGGGTGTCAGCAGAAGTCGAGGTTGATTGGATTATAATGCTTTGCCCATAAATCAATGTTCTTTTGCTGGTAACAGAATCTTCTGCTTAAAATCAGGGCTTACACGTGTTTGCATCTGTAGGCTGCTTTGCAGTCGAGTCCCAGTCAATCGGCTGGAGCAGATTATCGGCTTGGCGGGCTTCCTTGCTCTCTGCACTGCCTTTCCCCTGATCCCTTTCTCAGAGGCATGCATGCTTCTGTGTACACACGCACACGCACATGCACACACACATATACAGCCAGCTTCCTCCTCCTTCCACCGTTCCTTTCAGCTTCTTACCATTTTTACCAGAGATTTAACATCCCAATCAGTCAGTTTTCCATTTGGTAAAACCACTGGAGGTAAGCGTGTTGCAGCTTGGCAGCTGTAAGAAAAGAGAAAAGCGGGTATCTGAATGACCTGTAGATTTTAAGTCAGCTGTTCCTACCCTGCCCTTGCCCTGGGAACCTTTTCCACTTGCAACTCAGCTGTATTTGTTTTCACGGCAATTACCCAAGAATAGATGCTATAAAGGGAGATGTTGGCATTTAAATTAATACTCTTTGAAAAGGTTCGGTTTTCACTGTGTGTTTCGGTTTTTATTGCTGTCTTCTTATCCAGGTCATACTTGCAAATTCCTGTTGATTTACACTGAGTCCCTAATGCCTCGACCTTAAACTCGTTTATTTTCTGAAATGTTCTCTGTCCTCCTTTCCAGTCCCTTCCATTCCCCTGGATGTCCTTTCAGCATCTAACTCGTCTTCTCAGCTCATTGTGAAGTGGAACCCCCCGTCTCTGCCCAACGGGAACCTGAGCTACTACATCGTGCGGTGGCAGCGGCAGCCTCAGGATGGCTACCTGTACCGGCACAACTACTGCTCCAAAGGTAAGAATGCAGCTGCGGGGAGGTGGTGAGACGCCCATGCCCGGAGGCTGGGTGCACCTGAGCCCCAGTGTCACACCTGTTAGGTGAAAGTGTAATTTCTTGGCTTGGAAACCAACTCACAGTTAGTTAAGAGGCAGCGCCCACAGCCCGCTCTGTCCTTCCATGTGTGCAGTGCTAGGCTCTCACTCCCATTCTCCTCTGCACTTCTCTTTTCTGAGAAGACAAAATCCCCATCCGGAAGTATGCAGACGGCACCATTGATGTCGAAGAGGTCACGGAGAATCCCAAGACTGAAGTGTGCGGTGGGGAGAAGGGGCCTTGCTGTGCTTGCCCCAAGACGGAAGCTGAGAAGCAGGCTGAGAAGGAGGAGGCTGAGTACCGGAAGGTGTTTGAGAATTTCCTGCACAACTCCATCTTTGTGCCCAGGTATGGGGCCATTTGAAAGGCTGTGGCTCCCAGGGTGGGTTCTTTGCTTCTCTGTACTGGGCAGTGCAGGGCATGATGCAAGGGCCTCTGACTTAGGAAATAGGATTCCAGCTTGGCTGAGGAAGCTGACAGGCCTGAGCAAAAGGGGCCCAGGCTTGGGTGTGGGGTGCTGAGGATTAGCAGGTACTGCTATCTCGGGCTCACCACCTCCCATAGGTGGGGTCCTCGGGGATGGGAAGTGAGGCTGGGGCATCAGCCACCTGCCCGCATGCGTGGAAATGAGCCAAAGAAAAAGCTGGACTCGCTCTTCCCTGCTGCCCCCTTCCAGCTTCCCCAGGCATCCTGTATAAGCAGGTTGGGGCTCAGAATAGGAGGCAGCCTTTGCCCCCAGGAGTCTCTACTCCTGTGCTACAGCCTCACACTTTATGAAGCAGGACCAAAAGCGGAGGAAAGGAAGTTTTGGATAGCAGCACTGTACAGGGAAAGCCTGGATACAACTCAGGGTCCATCCTCAGACAAGGGGAAGAGCTAAAGAAGGTCTAGCCTTCCGTGGGATGGAATTCACCCATGAAAAGGAGCAAAGTCAGACCACTGTGGAACATGCATGAGACCTGAGAACCCGTGCAAGTGAAATAAGTCTGCACGTACACGTCCCTGTGTCTGGAAAAATGGAACAGGCAGACATGCAGTAGAAGATTCACCGGGAGCAGGGAGTAGCGTAGGGAGGAAGCTAGGAAAGTTGCTTTCTGTTTGGGATGATGAAAATGTCCTGGAAATGGAGACTAATGTTACACAGCAGTTCGTGCTGCTGAATGCACAGTTAAAAATAGGCTAGGTGGGGTGGCACACCTGTGACCCAGCTGCTCAGGAGGCCGAGTCAAGAGAACCACAAGTTTGAGGCCAGCCTGGGCAACTTTTCAAGACTGTATTTCCGAATACCAGTTTATAAGGAACAGAGGTGTGGTTCAGTAGTAGGGCCTTTGCCTGCTAAGTGTGAGGCCCAATCCACATGTATACATACAGCTAAATGACAAGAATTTGTGTAATTGATTTCTTTATTTTAACAGTTTACCTTAGCACAACAACAAAATAGCAAACCAAATGTTTTTTGAAAACTGGAGGAAACCTCAGTAGAGCAGCCTGATCATGTCAGGGACAGGAGGTGGACATCGTGGTGGTCCACGACTCCCTTCACGGCTCTGGGGGTAGCCTTGCTCCTGAATCCTGATGGTGGGTGGATCAGACCAGCCCTGTGAGGCACCTGTCCCTGTCCCCACGGTGCTCAGCTGCTAGCTTTGCCTGTCGTGTTCTCCAAGACCTCAGAAGTGTGTAGCAGGTTATTCCATATTTACAGTAATTTGTCTCTGAAGACTTTCTTAGATTGTAATGACAAATGGGTCTTAAAGAGTTTTTCTTTTCCTCTCTCAAGTGACTTTTAGGATATTTGCAAAATGGTCAAAGATAGCCTCTCTTACTTTGAGGACTCGGTTAAGTAGGAAATAAAAGCCTTTTATAACTGGATTCTATTTCTTTTTGAGAAAGCAACTACTCTGCTTAATGACTTTTCCCCTCCTTCTCTGTCTCTGTGTCTATGTCTGTGTGTCTGTCTGTCTGTCTATCTGTCTATCTCTCTGTCTCTGTCTCTT
>NDGM011251697.1:9034-45997 GCA_002564305.1 Octomys mimax | reverse complement strand
TTGCTCTTGTTTTTACTCTTCAAAATAAAAAAGAATTACAATAAAAAAATAAAATAAAATAAATAAAATAAAATAAAATTAGTGTAAAAAGATCAAGATGCAAAACAGAAAATAAAATAAAATAAAATAAAGAAACACCAAATCCAGCTCCCACAGCCTGAGCCCACATGATATTTCTATGAACTCGTGCCCACCACCCACGTCAGTGCTTTTCTTTCTTCTAAGTCTTAAAAGGCAGGCTGATTAGCAGCTGGCCCACCAGTAGGATGACTCACTTCAGGCTATGTCCAAGGAGGCATCCTCAGCAAGCAGACAATCAGTGTGTTTGAGAACACATAGCATTTCCCTGCTGCTGAGCTCTTGCTTGTATTAGGCCTTTGATGTGCAATTGTGTGTATTTCTCCCTATTCCTCTGACCTTCAGCTACTCAAGACTACTCAGCCTTCATAGCCCTTCACAAAAGCTATATCCACCTTGGATTTTTGCCTGCTTCCTCAATTGAAAGTAATCTCTTCCTCCTGTGAAACTGCTATTGCTCCTCCTCTCAATTGCTGCTATGCCAAGTCTTATCTCCCCAATTCAGGCAAAGGCAAACACTATAGTATTCACCTACAATGCTTAGGTCAGCACAAAGAACACAGTAACTGCTTGAGAAACATTTACAGAATGACAAGTAGGATTCTAAGGGATAACTAAAGGCAGGAAGTTCTTCTAAAACTTTGACTGGCTGTTGTGTATTTTGTCCGGAAAGTGTCACATATTGTCATAAATATCATCAAAAGAGAAAAAAAAATGATGGGCAATAAAACCTATCTAGGGGCTCCAGTTGTAGCCAGTGCTCAAGCACTTACCTAGCATGCACAAGGCCCTGAGTTCAGCTAACAGCAGTATCCAAAAAGCAAAACAAAAATCAAAAACAAGTTCAGACCCAGTTATTGTCCTGGCGCTAGTTAGGAGGCCCAACTGATAGACTTACTGTTCCGAAGAAACCAACAAAAAGGTGTCCAACAATTCTCTGTGGACTTAAGAGCGATAGAATGGTGTTAACACCTTTCTTTCCCTAGCAATAAGACTTGCATTAGTTAATCACTGTTTTACTCTGAATATTGTTGAATGCTGTTGGACTGCTACTCAGTATACCACCTTTGGGAGAGTGAGGAAATATGAAATGCAAGCCATGAAGATAAAATTATATATTACAATTTCTTAGTTTTGTAGTCTTTTACATTCTAAAGTGTATGTACTTACTTTTCAGAGCTTCTGCTGGAAGTTTCTCTGCTACAGACAAGCTGCAATGTATCGATAAACAAGAGCCATGAAGATACTAAAGCATCTCTGCACCCAAAAGCTAAAGCTCATTAAAATATTCACATGACAACTATCATTGCATGTGAGAACAGGAGCACAAAACTGCGTCTACTTCCAAACTGTGTCTGAGTTCCTCTAGGGTGCCCTCTTGACAAGTGTACTAGAGTTGGATAAAATATTTTATTGACTTTTGGGATTAATATTTCAACATGACTGGGTCTCTGCTGAGTTTCCTGTGTTCATTCTGGTGCTGCATCTCCAACATTTATGTTCTCATCTCCGCCCCTTTCTAGCTTTTTACAGGGGTTTATATTGTTCATATATTTTTAATGCTACTTTTAAACTTAACATTGGGTTGTATTTGTGTCTCTATGTTCAGCTTTTGCTCCAAGACATCTGTAGTTTTCTTAGTGCTGCAAGTTGGGTAGGAGTCCCCTAAGGCTCCAGTCTTCAAGGTTTGGGATCCAGCCGGTAGCATTATTAAAAAATGATGGGATCTTTGAAAGCAAAGGCTTAATTGAAGTATTGCCGTCATATGGGGGGCCTACCTGATGGCTATGCTGGGACCCCAGCCCCTGTTTGTGTCTGTGCCTCTCAAGAGTTGAGCGGCTTCCTCTACTGTGGGTTCCCAGTATGGTGCTTGCTTCTCACGGGCCCACAAGAAACAGGCCAGGTGACAGCAGATGGAAATTGGGAAAGGTGCGAGCCCTAATCAACCTTTCCTAGTTCACTGTCTCAGGTGTTTTTGTCACTGCAATAGAAAACTGGTTAACACGCTCCCGTGAAGTGAGTCTTTCATAGTTTCGTTCATTTCTTCTCCTAGAGATTCTGAATACAATGTACATTATTGTCTCAAATACTTTTACTATCCGTTTGTTTGTCCTATCCAAACCAGACACTTTTCCCATTGAAATATACTGGATCCTTATGTTTTGCCCGGACAACATTTCACCATGAGATTTTTTTCATTGTATATTTCCAGACTTTGGGGAACAAAATTTCAATAAAACAACTTCTCTGAGTTATTTTCTGAGCAAGTGCTATTATTACAGTCATTCTTATAATCAAAAAACCAACTTTAACCCCATAACTCATCCCCCATAAATTTGTGCAAAGATTCCTCCTCAACATGAGCTTGCGATATATGCAAATACAGGTGAACTATGCAAATGTAGGCTAAAAACATTTTTTAGAATTTTCCGCTTTCCCGCTAAATTGCCATTGACATCCCTGTCATACATACACAGCTTCTTTTCTAATTTTATTTTATTTTATGTATTTGGCACAGGGTCTCAATACACAACTCAGACTCATGGAGATCCTCCTGTTTTCAGTCTCCACACAACTGGGATTACAAGCGTGCCCCACAATGCCTAGACTCCATGGTCAGCTAAGCATGCCAGAGGGCATGGCTGGCGTGGGCTGTGGTGCCAGGGATTGAACCCCGCTCCCTGTGCTTGCCTGCTTGCCTACATAGGCCCTCAGTCCACTGAGTTATCTTTCTGTCCCTTTCATATGATTTTTTATGCATCTTTTCCTTAGTTTTATATGAGGAAACTGCATTTTATTTATCTGAGTCTATGACTGTCTTTTATGAGCTACTACTGATATGCTCAAGGTATTTTAAAACTAGATATTCAACAAAATGATTTTCAGAGAAATTTACCCTTTGCCTAATATATTTTGCTTGTAGGGTAGCTGGGAGATTATTTAACAGAGCATAATAATTTAAATCGTCCCAGTAAAATAATGCTAAAAATCTATCATTTTCTTTAAGCTTAGTGTATACAGGTCTTGGTTAAATATAGCTTCTTTTCTTCTATTAATATATAAAGGTACCAGTGAATCTTTAAGGGACATAAAAAGTATTTCACATTTCAGGATTAATTATGTTACATTGCTGCTGTTAACTTCATTTAGTCCTTCAACTTTTTTAGTTGAGTCATTGTGTAAACCTAAATGGATATGAAATAGAGCATTGGAATCTTGAATGTGTACCTCAAGAAATAAGAATTCCCTTATTGTTTTGTTATTATTGCTATTACTATTATTGTTGTTGCTGTTATTCACTCATTTGGGACAACTCTGAAGAACTGTGCTTGCCTCTTCTTGCCTGAGGGTCCTGTTTAGACACATACAGACAGAAATTGGGGTTGCACTTGCCTAGCCGAAATGAGGTCTTGGGTTTGATTCTTAGCACTATGCAAAATAATATGCCCCTACATCAAAAATTCATTATCTTCATTTTCCATTGTCTTGCCTTCAACAAAATTTAATAGCATATGCATTTTATTGCTATTGTTTTTGATATTTATCTCATTTAGCCAGAAGATGTGAGGGCATATGATTTAGTCTTATTCAGTCTTGTAACCTCAAGTAATAACTGCAAAACAAAATGAGTGAAGTAAGTGTGCATTATAGGCATAAATGTAAATATATTGGAAGGTTAATAGGTCTATTACCTGACGCATATGCATACACTATTTCAGTGATCTTTTTAAATGTCACATTAGAAACACTATGACAATAAATGTCAATGGTGGACTGCTAGTTCAGGGATGATTTCTGATTTTAAATTGAGACCATTCATCCTTGTCATTGCAAGATAATTAATGTAAATTCATTTGCATATTCTTGGCTTCATTTTTTTTCATTTCTTAATCTTGTAATCACTCCCACTATCATTCTCAAAAGGTGACCTTATGAAGTGACTAGTAGAATAGTCACTACTAGAATAATGGAAATTTTGTCATTATTAGTGTACCATTTGGACAATTAAACAATACAGTAACATACAAAGAATGTTTTTCCAGCTGGAAAATTAGTGGACAATGTCAGCACATGTCATATCTTGAATGGATTAAATTGTTATATAAATCTAAGCATTTAGTAGAAACCAATACTTAACAGTTGGCTCTAGTAAACATTGTTTTACCTTTTATCTTCTCTTTCGTTTGGTTTTCTGCATTGTTTCTCTCCAAAAATGCTCATTTGTACATTAAATTACCCCTGTGCTTTATAATATCTTTTGCTATAATATTTTCTGTTTCCAATGTATAAGCTTTCATTCTTTTCCTCTTTCTCATTTCTTCCTGCTCATTTTGACTTCCTAGATAATTATTTACTTTTTTCTGGCTTCCTGCATATCGCCTGTCACACCTTTTCCTTTTTCTTCGCTGTTGCACACTGTTTTATAATTTGCAGCCCTCCTCTTTGCTGTAGTAATTCATCTAAGCCTATCCTGTCTCATAGACAATCATCAAACTATTTCATAACAAAGGGATCCAATTCACATTATCATTCTTGGTTCAGCTTCCTGCTCTTGTAGAAGCCACAGGTAATTGTGCTTCTATTGGCTTCAGAAGAGATAGCTTTGCACAAGCACCATTGATATGTCTTAAATACTACAGATTTTCCCTCATTACCAATGGAAACTCAATTAAGTACTTTAAGAAGATTAAAGTAGATTGAAGATTATGTAATCTGTCTTCAGAAATTCCCTATCCCATCTCAATTATTTTCAATTTAAATTTCAGACTATAATAATCATAATTTAGAAGGTGTAATTTTATTTCAAATTAAGTATAAACTTTTACTAGATAAAATAATTTAAAATATATTCAATTTTTCTGATCCACAACTTATCTATCTTTATAAAAAATATTTAAATGTTGGGATCAGAAACACAGTCAGATTAGGTCTCCACAGCCAAAGCTGATAACACTTATGTCTTCTCAAAGAGTTATTAAATAAAAATTGTGTTCTCAAAACGTAGCTCATCTTTAATAAAACACTTGCTCTTTGCCAAGCACTGTTTTAGGAGAGTTACTGTATTAACTGTGTAGGTCCTCACTACAGTGCTATGAAGTAGCTAATAATGGTCTTCTTTAGATAGAAGAGAAAGCTAAAACAGAGACATGGAGCAACTTCCAGGTCACCAACTCCAAGCACCTATCCCAGGCACCTACCCCAGGCACCCTAAACCCAGGTTGCTTGGGTCTGAGGAATGCATGTAGATCTCAGAAATATCTACCTCTCAGGGACTCTGCAGAGTTTGGTGGGCACCACTGGTTCAATGGCCATTCATTGACCATCTCCTCATTCAGATGAGTAGATGAATATGTGATATAGTTCAGAATGTAGGTGGCCACAGAAAGCTTATTGCATTAATACTTAACTTTTGTGGAAAAAAGTAGTGGTAAATATTTCTGATATTCAATATAGGTTATGATTTTTTTTTTTTTTGTGGAACCGGGGATTGAAGTCAGGCCCTTCCACTTGCCGGGTAAGTGCTTATTCTACTGAGCCATCTCCCCAGCCGCTATAGGTTGTGATTTTAAGAGTTTGTGAAACCCTATGAATATCCAACTCAAAAATTAATGTGTTATTCCTTTTTGATGAAATACATCTATAAATAACAAACAAACAAGCCAATGTTTAGTACAACATAGTTATAAAATGGGTATTCTTCAGTGTTTACAAGCACACTATTTTTAAGGTATTTCATCTTTAAAATTAACGTAATTACTACACCTAATATTCTCTAGGTATATAGAGAGTGCATAGTTCTTTGTACAGACTATAGTATTTCATTCTCTAGACAAACCTTTAGTGTTAGTTCTCATGGTGATACTACCAGAAACTACATTAATACAATAAAGGACAAAGTAGAACAGTATGGGTCATTCAGAAAAGGAAGCCATCTGCTTTAGGTCTGGGTTCTAAAGAGCTCTTACTCAGTTCAGTATTTTCTTTTGCACTCTTTGGATAGAGATGTCCAGAGAGGTTTTTCTAGAAGAACGTTCAGGCAACCAGGCTGGCTGTCAGACTCTTCAAGTTTTACCAATTGCTTTGTCTTAGGATATTATTCTTAATATGATTTAGCACAATAATGTAAATTATTTTCATGAATTTAATAGGAATTAGTTGCACAGCTATTAATTTTTAAAAGAAAAATCCTCATTAATTTTAATGGAAAATGGGCTGAGGAGATAGATATCTTGAAGGTCTATGTGCCTGCCTAGAAAGCACAAGGACCTGGGTTCAATCCCCAGTACCACATGCTGTGCTGCCATACTAGCCACTGAAATCTGGAGTGGTGGCACATGCCTGTAATCCCAGCGCCAGGGAGACTGAGACAGAAGGATCACTATGAGTCTGAGCTGCATAGTGAGACACTGTACCAAATAATAAGTACATAATTACTTAAAAATTAATGGGAAAGTTTCTGATGCAATTATCCTAATTCCAAGATATTCAGGTAATTTTTAAAGATAGAAAATTCTCCTCACAGTGTGAGATTTTGAGTTCAATTCCCAGTACCCCGAAAAAAAGAGAAGTAAAGAAGAAAAAGAAACAATATGAACAACAAACAGCACCATAAAACTTACTGTGAAGAATCCAAAGGAAACAAATCCCCAGCAGCGAGTAGCAGTGGAGTGGGGAGGTACAGAGAAATCAGACTGAGGAGGGAAATGATGAAAAACTGTGACTGGCGTTCAGATAAGTAAATTCTTTGGGAGGGACATGGTTATTTTGCACCCAAACTGCACTTAAAAACAATTATAAAACAAGATATAAACCACCTGTAACACAAAATAAACACTAAATCTAAAATCACTTAGAAATGCAGGAAAACTGCATACTTGTAAGTGATGGAAATGTCATTAAAGCACCTACGTCCTCTCAGACCTCTGCCTGGTGTAAGAACTCCAGGCACACATGCTCACACCGGGCATGTATTAGGGTTCCTTGTGTGGCAGAATCAATAGAAAACATGCACACATAACTTGTAAGTAGATTTATTAGGTAGGCTCGGGATCAGAGGTGAGAGGAGCCAGAACGGCTGCCAGCACAGTGGAAAGCCAGGCTTAGCCGAGAGGAGGGACACCACAGAGCCACGGGAAGGGGACAAGAATGCAGCAAGCCAAGAAAGAGAGCCTGGAAACTCCACGGAGGATCCTAGGCAGAGTCTACATCGGAAGACTGAAGGAAACAGAGACCGAGGTCCAAAGTGATGGTGGCAAAGAACAAACCTGTTAGGAAGACCAGCTCTTAAAAACAGGGACCTTTCTTCTACAATCCCCTGTTTTATTCCATCCAGATCAGAAAGCTACTGGTTGTCTCTACCGACATCCAAGGTGGTTCTTTCCCCTTCAGTTCTCAAATCTTATCTAAAGACCAGTCATCCTGAGAAACACCCAGAGCTGCGCTTTGCCAACCTGCTAGGTGCTTCCTGACCAATTCTGCACAGCATTTGACATTTCATGATCCACAGTCACAATGCATGATTGGGAACTATTTCCTATGATATTCTTGGACCAAAGACTGATGTCATAAATTGTTCTCGAAAGTGAAGCATCCATACATTGCTTTGATAGAAGCTTTATTTAGTAAAATGTAACATGAAAAAATTACACTGAAATAAAGTAGTTGACTGAAAACTGGTACTTTTTAAGTCAGGCTATCTCTTGAATAATTAAAGATTTAGCTACCAAGGCAGCCATTATAAGCTCACTGCTGGGTGTGAGACCTCATATGCTTTACTTTATATGGTAAGAGTTTGATTAATCAAAACTCTATCATAAACTCAGGAAGATAAAGCTGGAACTTCAACCCAGTCAGTCTCATTTCTAAGCATGTGCTCTAAATAATTTGCCGTGTATAAAGAATCTTCCTTTTCATATCTAGTGCCAAGATTTGAATGACACAAATTAGCATACAATTTTTATTTAGGACAGGATTAGGTTTGCAAGGCTTTGGTTTATACACAGGTGAAATCAGTAGAGGATGAATCCCAAGAAGACCCTTCCTAAAATATTCTCCTGCCACCACTTGCTCCCTAGTAAATGAAATACAACCATTTGGTAGTCCTCTACGGCTTCATAAATAAACTCAACTTAGTTTAGAAGCTGTGTCCAATGCATAATGCATTCTGGAATAAACGTTAAAGAATGCCTTATTCATACAGAAATAGCACACGTGCGTTAACTTGCAGTATCTTTACTCAGTAGGCCCTGGAAAGAATTCTGAAGTACAAGTCAGAGACCTGGGATTTATTCTACCTTGATCACTTATTTACTTAATGGCAATGACTATCCCACTTAACCTTGCTGAGCCAAGTTTCTCTATACCGTAGAAGTAATCAGGGTTTTCTAACAACAGTTCAGAATTAATACAATTTGTGCTCCACATGGAAACGCAAGGAAATACATTATTAAAGCTAGACTCTCCTCAACTTCTAAGCTTTATTTTCTCATGTAGAAGGGATAAAGATTCATATTCTACACAGTAAATTTTTATTAAAAATTCTGAAATAGAGGGGCAGGAAAAGACTATGGGTATCTTATGTCAGAGCAAGGAGCACAGAAATTGTGACCAGTGTTCAAAAGCAAACAGAAGAAAGACTTTGGGTATTGACAGTTTGCTTCTAGATGCTCACAAGATTTAACATATAAAAACAAAAGTAAAGTTGACTTTCATTTGTGAATAGTGATGAGTGTAAAGGAAAACACAAATTGTGCGCACTAATGATAACTACTTTTTTGTTTACTTAAAAAATGAGGGTTGCATTTAAGTGGAAAATCTCAACACGCACTATTTATAAATATAAATCAATTCCAAGACATAGGCTGAGTTGGTTGGAAGGAAGAAATGAGAGGGGAAAAAGAAGAGAAGGCAAGAAAGAAGTGTTTAAATTGGAATTTATGAAATACGCAGTTTCGTATTGAGAGCCATTTCTGGGGACTCTGTCTTTAAAGTTCTGCTGCCACATTATTCCTCCTGTGTCATGGAGCCTACTTGCCAGCACATCCTCTGAATGCAGAGCCACTTAGGAATCATTCATTCATATCTTGGAAAGCAAATAAGGTCAGAACATTTTCAGAGGACAGATAAATTATGACTACCACCTTACTTACCAGTCGTCTCCACTGAACTGCTGAATGAATTTAAATTAATCTCTGTCAGCTTAAACTGTTAGCAGATGTGACTCTTTGGTTTTGTTTTTTTTTTTCCAGTGAAAGTCAGTTGCAGCAAAATAACTTTACTTCATTAGTAAACAGTAATAATTTGAGCAGTATCTTGCTGCTAGTTGTAAGTACTGACTCCTCCTCAATATACCAAGAGCATAAATCATGATATCTTGCAAACATTTCCTTTTAGTTTTGTCTCAACATGTTACTGAAGCTAGTGCTGATATTAAGAGAAACGTGTACATCACTGGCATTTATACCTATGTGGGCATTGACTATAACTGGTGGTTTCATATCCTACATACCTCTTAAATTTAAGAAATAGTCTTAATATTTTAACATTATCAAATGTCAAGAATGCCTGCTTTGCAAAGTCATAATTTTAGTCGAGAGAGACTTTTTTATTCACCATCTTACATCTCATGTTATTATAATTATGATGTAGTAATGCACTGATTGAACATAATTTTAAATTTTTCTAAGTTCTGCAGTATTTTTCCATCATAATTTCAAGGGAAAAGCTAATAAATCTAGATATAAAATTATTTATTGTCTTTCTTCAAATTTTGACCTCAGGAGTGGAGCTCAGAGGAGGAGTGTAAGAGCACGCCAATAGGTAATAAAAATGGTGTCGGTTGTGGTAATAATTTGATATACATGCATATCAAATGATATTTATGTGAAACATATATATCATCACATTATATACCCTGAATAAATTCAACTTCCTGCCAATTGTACTTCACTAAAGCTTAAAAGAATAAAGTACATCTTTTATAGTAGGAAAAAGCAAAAGCGAGACACTTGGCCATACTCACACTTCCAGCACTATAGGCTCCCAAGGTGGCGAGATTGCAAGTTCTAGCCCAGCCTGGACAAGAGCTTTAGGAAGACCCTGTCTCAAAATTAGAAAAAATAGACTAGGCTGTAGCTCAGCAAAAGGTAAGGCCCTGGATTCAATCCCTTGGTCTCCCCCTACCCCCAAGCAAAAATCCTATGCATAAAAGAGACCTATCCAAACAAAACAAACAAAAGAAAATCTATCTACCTATCAAAGCATGCAGTAATATATAATATATTATCAGTATTCAAACTTTATTAGTTCATCATAATAATTTTGTTCTTGGGAAGCATATAATACTCATTGATAGCACAGCGACAAAAATCAGAACCTCACCTGAAATAAATTAAAACAAGGGTTATTTCAAGTTCTTGACTTGAAAACAAGTTTGTTGCGAAAGTATATGTACTTTTTGCACAGATGTGTATCTCATATGTCCACAAACAGGAGTTATCAGAGAAATTACTTATTTTTATTTATTTAATCATTTATTTATTTGGTACAGGGTGTCACTACAGAGCTCAGACTCATAGTGATCCTTCTATCTCAGCCTCCCCAGCACTGGGATTAGAAGCACGCACCCCATGCCTGGTTTCGGTGGTCAGGTTGGTGCCAGGCTGGCATGGCATGCACTATCGGAGATCAAACCTGGCTCCTTATACTTGCCAGTCAGGCACTTAGACTGCTGAGCTAGCTTGCTGGCCACTGTATTTAGAATATATAAAAACTCAAAAAAATCATCAATATCACAACAATTATATCTTAATATAAAATTCCTTTCACATGAAACCTAGTCCTGAAATTATGGTTAACTTTATAATAAATGTGAGTCAACAAATGAACTCAAATGCATATTTGCTTTTTAGTCATGCATGTATATGTATGTATTATGTGTGGCATGCAAACAAATATATGGTATAAATGGATTATTTAGCTACCTGGGTTATTCTTTTATGATTTTGAGTATTTTTCATTTTGATAGAAAATTCAAATTAACATACTAGGTTATATAGCATATATGAATATATTATCATTAAGGAAGGTAATAAGTGATTTTAAATTTTCACAAGACAAATTTAAAGAGATTATGGGTGCAGGGGTGAGGCTTACCTATAATACATGAGGTTCAGGTTTTGATCTCCAATGACATAAAAGCAAACTAACAAAAACTGAAAACAAAACTCATTAAAGTCTTGAAAATATGTTTACTGCATATCAATCTCACTAATATATATATAATTTTACTAAAATTTGAGCAGCAGAAAGATCGATCATTTTCAATATAAAGCCTATCCAAAATTTATTGAAGTTTATGAAAATCCTTGAACTAATGTGGTACCTTGTATATGTCATTATCCAGGAAGTATGATGGTTTCACCAGATAAGAATATACATATAAGGCTGGCGAGAAGCTCAGTGAGCTAAGCACCTGCTTAGGCAAGTGCAGGGACTGGGGTTCGATCCCTGGCACCACATGCTGCACCAACACACCCACAGACATGCTATATAGGCCTCTGAGACCTGGTGTGGTGGTACATGCCTAGTCCCAGCACTGGGGAGGCTGAAAGCAGGAGGATCACTATGAGTTCGAGCTGCGTAGTGAGACCCTATACCAAAGACATTTAAAAATTTGGAATATGCGTATAGCCACACATGGTAGTGCATGCCTATAATTCCAGCAGCCCAGCCTGAACTGCACAGCAAGACCCTGTCTCAACAACAACACCCAAGTGGTGACTTCTGATTCTTCTTTCCCCTAATAGTGATGGCAAACCTATGGCACATATGTCAACATGGATGTCTATATTATATTGAAAACTCTAAAAATTTTGTTATCACTGCTAAGATATGCTGAATATATCTCTCAGAAGGAACTTTTCACTATTCTAATAAATTCTTTTCAGCTATAAAATATTTGATTGTAAGTAACAGGCAGCAGAAATTGTATAATGTATCTGATACTAGTTACCCACAATACAAATTCAGTCTGGCGTCTGAGAGAAGTAAGATGGAATTTAGACTAAAGTGTCAGTTCAATACTTTGTAGAATAATTTTTAAATGCATGCTTGAATTAAAAACAAAAATCAATAGCCTTGCTAGAGCTGTAAAATTTAAAAGGGAAATCCAGATGCATTCATGAGATCTTCCTTCTATGCAAATTGGGCTACAGTGAGCAACTCTAAAGGATCTCTCAGAATTTACATAGAGGTCACTATGGTCAGTTGGCCAGCTGGGGCTTCCCCCAGGAATGAGAGACAGATGTGGTATGTTTGCATGGACAGCTGTAGGATGAGGACATGAATCCAAGTGGATAAAGCCTTAGTACGGTACCGCTAGGGTTCATGGTGCAGAGCCACGGGCAAAAGAAACAGGTAGAACTAGGCCCTTTTGAGCAGAGCCAGAAGGGCAACAAGTGCCCTGGTACTGACAGAAACACTCCACAGGTAAGAACTGCATCCAAATTTTAGACAGTGTACTAGCAGGCTGGCATTGGAGGGGGAACTTGCATTAGGAAATGGACTCTACACTTTAGGGTTTTCTAATAAAGAAATTTTATATCAGGTTTACAGTAGTTTCATCAAAGTATAATTGAAGGACAAATAAAAACTGCACTTATTTCAAGGATACTATTTGAATGAATACTATACCAACATGCTAAAGATTCCTCATGCTGATTTTCAATTCTTCCAAATTATCCCCAGCTACTCCCCAGAAAACCACTGATCTTTCTTTCATTACAGATTGCATTGCAAACAATCATGTAAATGAATCATAGAGTAATAACAATTATGTCTGCTATCTCTCAGTATAATTGTTTCAAAATTAATTCAGATTATTATATATATATATATATATATGTCAATACTTCAGCCTTTTAATACTATGTAGTATTTCATTTTATGAATTAATTAATTTGTTTTCACTCAGGCATTGATCGAGACGAGGATAGTTTCCAGCTTTGGGATAATAAACAACTAATTTTTTTTTCAGAACCGGGTTTTGAATTCAGGCCCTTGTGCTTGCCAGGGAAACACTTATTCTACTGAGCCACCTTCCTGACCCCTACAAATAAAATTTTTAGGAAACTATCTGTACAATTACCTGTAAAGGTAATCACAGCTATGTGATTATAAAAGGGAAACTATAATATGATGTATAGCTGTGTGAGATATCACAGACTTGAGAAACACACAGCTGAGAGAATTTCTTTATTTAAAATATAAGTAACTTGTCAATATGAGAAGATCCCATCAAAAATCAGGAAAGAAAAAATCAGGGAAGAATTGACACAAGTTTCTAAAAAGATTTATAGATGTCCAACAAAAATATAATATATACTCAAAGTCTTTAGGAAAAGACAAAATAAAACCATGGTGATATTAACCTTTTATTGGACATATTTACAAGGTTTTTACCTTCCCTCAAGTTGCCTTTTTTACTCTATTGTTTCCTCTTTTGCGCAAAAGTTACTCCTTTGATATAGTTCCATTTGCAAATTTGTTTTCTCTTCTAGACCTTCTGTTGTCAAATCTAAAAATTCATTGCCAAGACCAAGGACAAGAAGCTTCCCACACACAATTTTTTTTAAGATGTCTGTAGTCTTAGTCCTTACATTTAAGACTTTAACCGTGTGTGTGTGTGTGTGTGTGTGTGTGTGTGTTTTCAGGGTCTCACTACTAGATCGGACTCGTAGTGTTTATAGTGTCCCAAGTGCTGGGATTACAGGTGCGTGCCACCATGTCCAGTCTCAATCACAGTTTCAACCACCCCACAGGCAGAGATGGTATGGCAGGCCTGGCGATTGAACCCCAGAACCCTGCACCTGCTTGAGCTATTTGGCAAGCCCTCAAATATTATTTTGCATATGGATAGCTAGCTTTCTCATCATGGCCTATGGAAAAAATATCCCTTTCCTTTATGTGTTTTTCATATCTTTATCAAAGATTAGCTACTGATAGATGTATATACTTACATTCATCTGTGTTTAATCCTGTACCACTGTGCTTTATTTACTATGGCTTTGTAGCATATTTTGAGACCTAATAAAAGAGTGATGCCTCAAGATTCACTCTTCCTCAAACTCATGTTGGGTATTTGTGTTATTTTATCATCTCATGTGAAGCTTAGAGTTTCTGTTTTTATTATTTATGTAAAGGAAAGGAGTCATTGATACCTCCATAGTGATTCTACTAATTCAGTAAGTCACATAGGATGATGTAAACATCCTAATATTAATTCTCTTAATTCACCAACATGGACTTTTGTTCCATTTACTTGTGTCTTCTTTAATTTCCTTCCATCTGTTTTATAGTTTATAATATTCAGATATTTTACCCCCTTTGATCATTTTAATCTTGTCTTTTAATTTTTGATTATATTATAAATGGATTATTTTCTTTTCAATATAATTGATGATAACACATATAAATGAGACTAATTTTTTGTATATTGGTTGTATACTGTCACTCTTTGCAGAAGTTGTTTTTAAGTTCCAAAAGCTTTGGTGTAACACGTAGGCATTTCTACATATGAAATGATATAATCTGCAAACAGTGACAAATTTACATCTTCCGTTTTTATTTTAATACTTTTCATTTATTTTTCTTGACTAACTGCTTTGACTCAGATTCAGAGCTTTGTGTTGAATAGAAGCAACAAGAATGGGCATCCCTGCCTTATTTCTAGAAGAGATTTCACTATTTTGCCATTGAGGCTAATATTAATGTGACTCTGTGGAATATGGCCTTAAACAAAGTACATAAGTAGGAATTTCTTCAAAGAGCACTTGAATGGCTTAGAGGCATGTGAAAAGTGATAAACACCATGAAACACCTGAAAATTTGCAAGTCACAGCCACAATGAGAAACGACACTTCATTTCTCTTAGGTTTACTATTGTATTAAAAGCGCAAATACTACCAAGAATATAAAGAAAAGGAAACACTTATACACTGTCAATGGCAATATGAAGGTTGTGACCAAATTTTAAAGATTCAACTTCCATGTAATGTAGCAACTGTACTTCTAGGTATATATCTAAAATAATTAGAATTAATCACAAAGAGTTATCTGTGCCCCTATGTTCATAGCAGGGTTATTCACAGCAGCCAAAACACAATACGACAACCTAAATGGCCATCAATAGATATATACACACTGAGCTAAATAAGTATACACAACAAAATATTAAACCTGGAAAAGAATAAAAAGATCCTATTATTTAGTATTCCATAGGAGAATGTAAAAGATATTATATTTAGTAAAACAAACTAATCCTAGGAAGAGAAATTATTCCACTTATATGAGGTAGATAATAAAGTTAAACTCATTAAAGTAGAAAATAGAATGGTGTTCACAAGGCTAAGGGAGAAAGAAACGGGAAAGTGTTGCTTATTGAGTATAAAATTTTAGTTATAAAAGATGAATAAGTTCTACAGATCTGTTGTAAATCATAGTACCTGTAGTTGACAATTTAGTATTGTACATTTTAAAATATACTGAAACCATAAATTGTGAATCTTATGGCAAGAGTTCTTACTATTAAAAATCACACAGAGAGACACAAAAATACGTAAGAATACAGAAAAAAAATTGGGACAATAACTGTATTTAGAATCTTTTTTTTTCTGTATTTAGGACAGGGTCTATGGGGTCTCAGTATGTACGTTAGACTTCTAGTGATTCTCCTGTGCTTAGGCTCCCAAATTCTGGGATTACAGGTGCTTGACACCAAGCCCAGTCTCAATCACTGCCTCAGTGCACTCCCAGGCAGGGATGTCGTGGCGCTCCAGAGATCAAACCCCAGCCTCTGCACTCTGCTTAAGCAGGCACTTTAGTCCTCTCACCTATCAGGCTGGCCCTTGGTTTTAGTATCTTAATCATGGGGATATATACCCTCGATTTATATGTCTAAGCTCATCAAAATGTGCATATTTAATATGTATAATTTTTTATTGATATGTTCAACAAACCTTTAAAACTAAAAATTTGAAAGCAAAAATAAATAAAATCACCACCATACAATCACCCTACTTACCAATTTAAATGACTGAAATTTAGAAGCCTACTTATATTATGTGTTGAAAAGATCAAGAACTATTAAAAATATTATTCCTGTCGATGATAATTTAAAAAATCACTATCTTGGAAAGTAGTTTGACATGTTCTTGAAAGCTAAAATATTTATCTGAGATATGATGCAATTGTTCCAAATATGGCCCTTGTTAATTTGAAATTATATTTTAAACTTTTACATTTTGTAACTTACTTTTTTTCACACTATGCAGGAAAATTAAATCTGGGTATTTTTTCTGAGGCTGTGCTTTTGTGGACTTTCTTCTGGTATAATTCCAAAAATAATCTGTCACACTGCAGTTAAGGTAGTCAAGAAAAAGAGTGTTTATAGAGCTTAACATATTGTTGCCAACATTTCTACCACTTCATTTAATTTAGAGAGATAACTGTCAATATGGTTAGAGAAAGGATTCTTCCTTACACTTTTGATTCAACATAAGTTAGCTTTCTTTCTGCTTTCAGAAAATCCTCTAAAGAAATGTTTTAGTGGGCAGGGCTATGATATGAACTCTACCTCTGCTTCTAATGTAATTCAGTGACAGCAAGTCATTGCCAAAGCATATCCTAAAGGGCATTTTACCACAGCAATTTTGAACAGAATATTCTTGAGAACTTTCAAAAAGATCATAAAAACCTAAAGATCCCTAAGCACATGTATATCAGAACTTCTTTGTTGTGTTCTAGTGCCATATTTTGGCTTATTCTTGCAGGAGATTGCTAATTAAGGTCAGGCACTGAACTCCAGAAAGTGTGTATCTCGACCCTCACTGTCTACAAAAACACATAATTATAGAGTTGAAGCAATATTTACATAGCCAGATGTTTTCCTAAGGATACAAGTGACTTTGAAAACAAAAACAGAGATAGCATTTAATGATCTGTCGGAGACTACTTGCATGTCACCTTTAAAAAATCAAAATTGTTTATTTTGCTTTTTCATTTTTTAATTTGGGTGACGCAGATCAAGAAATTGCTAGATCCAATTGGTATTCAGAGAATTCAGGAACCAAGAACACAAACAAAGAGGAATAAAATATTGCCCTGATTCTATGAACCTAACATATAATCACAAGGTACAGCAAGTGGACAGCTGAGGAAATCAATAAATGCCCAAGCACAGGCGGCAAGTACTTGCATCCAGGGTGGTAGCTTCTCTACAGAAGCAGAAGATATAGTGTGTAAAACAGCCTCGAGGGCCCATTTGGAGTGACAAGGATGCCCAGAAGTGAATACCCTGGCTCAGCTGCACCTGCAGTGTGTCCAGAACTGAGGCAATCTGAGCACTTACCTTCCTAAGATTCCTCTGTACTCACTGAGCCTCAGCCTCCAGTTTTTGCATCAATTTTGGAAACTAGCCCAAGTTTATTTGCTTACATTGTTCAAAATCAGTTTCTTACTACCTGACAAAATTCATGAAACAGAATGCTATGGTAGAGAATAATGGGGAAGTGTCCAGAATGGGAGGTCAGTGAGGTCACAGCTGAAGTGAGAAGATGCAAGATGTTATGTGAATACAGGCTTACAGCCTTTGTTATGAAGAATCAGGTTGCTTGCAGGACAGAAAAATGATGCGCTGAGAGTCTAAGCTAAGAAAAGATGGACTTTAACATAAGAACTTTCTAAGGCTGATACAACGGGGAAACAACAAAGAGGGAATTCTCACTGAAGTTAGACATTTGTAGGAAGGACAGTCTATGTAGGACTTCATTGGATATAACTAAGAGGCCGGGGAGATGACTCAGTGGAATAAGCGCTTCCCTGGCAAGTGCAAGGGCCTGAGTTCAATCCCCAGTTCTGAAAAAAAAAAGAAATGGATATAACTAAGATATGAAATACTCTTCTAAGAATAATGTGGAAGTTCTTAAAGGACTGCACTTGTGGTGTAACATAATAAGTTTCATTTGTGAATGACCAGTTCATCTTTTATGAGGAAGATGGACGGGAAAGGGAGGAATCAGGATCACACACAAGTGAATCCAAAGGAATTCTGCTAAGAGATAGTGGTAGCTGGATGAATATGATAGTCCTGCAGATCAAAACAACAATGAAGATTCACAGTATACCTCAGGACATTTTCAACTGACATATGGCAGTGGAGTAGATTCATGTAGGGTAAGACAGAATGGGCCATGGGATGACTTATATGAGACAACTTGCACATGTCCCATGAAGAAAGCAAAGAGGATAAAATAGATTAACCCTAGAAATGATAGACCCTAAAGAAGTGTAGATGGGGAACATCAATGAAGAGTTGTTTTTAACATCATAGAAATGCAGGAATAAGTCTGGTAGTAACTGTAAAGCAAAACAATTCAATTTCTTTTACTGGAAAAAAAATGGGAAAATAGGCTTTGAGAAACAATATTTATGAACTAGAGCTCCCCAGTTGAGCCTGAATAAGATACAAAAACTAACATAAATCCAAATACCCATCAACTGAGGAATGAATAAAAGAGATGTGATATATTTAAACAATAGAGTATTACTCAGCTATAAGAAAGATAAATTGGAGGATCTTATAGGTAAATGGATGCAACTAGAGACTGTGTTGGTGAGTGAAATGACTTAGATCCACACGTGCAAACATTGTATTGTCTCGCTAGTGTGAGAACCTGAAAGAGTAAATAAAATCTGAAAGGTACAACAAATACGGTGAAAGGGAAAGAATCTGTTCAATGGAAAGGAAAAACTGGGATGAGGAAAAGGACAAAGAAGGGAAAAAGATATATGCATGTATATACACAGGATAGTTTGGATAATTGTACTGCTGATTTCTGCTGTTGTACTGAAAGGAGCTTAATATTTTTTATTATTTTTTTCTTTTTAATTTCTTATAACTTTTTAATCAAATTTTTAGGTGTATATCTGGTAACCTAAACAACTAATTGGAATGTAACATTGTGCAATGCAACAAGCATTGTCTAATTCCTATTACTTTGTTGAATGAAATTTTGTATCATTCCTAATTTTTTTTTACTATGTTGTATTCTTTGAAAATAATGAAAATTTTAAAAATTAACCTACAGTGAAAAAGAGAGAATGTCAATATCAAAATACTTCGATATAATTAAGATGATACCATATTTTTTATAAATATACAAGTATAGGTTGTAAATATTTAAAACATGCGCAAAAAAGACTAATCATCTACTTCATAGTTGTTTTCCTCCGGCCGGGGAGATGGCTCAGTAGAATAAGCACTTCCCTGGCAAGTGCAAGGGCCTGAGTTCAATCCCCAGTTCTGCAAAAGGAAAAAAAAAAAAAAAAAGATAAACTGTTTTACTCCTACAGAGGAAAGGAGGGAGCGAACAAAGGAATGCAAGTACTTCCTGCGTCCTCGAAAGATTTTATTTCAAAGAAAGATTCCATGTAAATACATCAAAAATGATATTTATGATGAATATGAGTTTTCCCAATTATGATATTTCAAAATCTTTGAAAAGTAAATTAAAAATGAAATTTGAGTAAAGAAGAAACAGAAATAAATTCAGTAGATATCATGGTGTTAATTATTCTAATATATTAATGTCAGTCCCTAAAATTATTTCACACTTTTCATATCTCTTCTCAGAATAATCTTTTTCTAAAGTTCATTGTATAAACACATTCACATCTCTGTCTGAAAGGATTATATACTAATTTCAAAGCCAGCTTGAGCATCAAATTCTGTAATAAAATCTGTCTTTCCTTAATTAAAAAATAACATCTACTCTGTTAATACTCTCATCAGTTTATGTCTCTGAGACTTAACATGGTCCCACTGGCTTAAATTACTGAGTACATGGTCCCATTGGGCAGTGTGTACCACTGGTTGTACAAATGGATCTAGTCACTTTTATCAGCCTTTTTACAAATAAAACTAATAAAAAGCCATCCAATATAAGAGTCATGGATGTACCATCAGTGGTTCAAACCACCCAGCCTCAAGATATACAAATTAACAGTCCAACTGTGAGTGTCTTCATACCACTTATGAAATATTACCTTTGATTACTATAGTAATGCATAGACATCATCTGAAAAGATTCAAGATATGGTAAGAGTATATGCATAGAAGGTATTTGTTTAGGCCATTACTATTGCTGAACTGAAAACTGTTTAAAAAAAAAAAAAACTTAATTCATTCTATTTTTCTCATGTAAAAACCCTTCATGTTGTAGCTACTGCTGGAGCTTGAGTCCTCTGGACAGAGACTCTGGTGTGGGTTTCACAAGATGGACGGTGAATTCCTGATAGGGAGACTTGGTGAACACAGTCTCTTTCCAGAGGTCAGGGGTCAGACAGCTGTAGGTCTTGGAGATGGCATCAAAGATGGTCTTAGCAAAGTTGCCCAAAGTAGCAGTGCAGCCCCTAGCAGAGGTGTAGCAGTCATCAATAGTAGCAGTCATCAATACCAGCCATCAGCAGCAGCTTCTTGGGCACAGGGCTGAGACAATGCCAGTGCCTCTGGTGGCAGGAATCAGATGCACCAACACAGAGCCATAGTGGCCTTTCACCTTACAGGGAACAGTGTGGGGCTTGCCTATCTTGTTTCCCCAGTAGCCTCTCCTCACAGAGACAATGAAGAGCTTGGCCAGCATAATGGCCCCACAAATGGCAGTGGCTACTTCCTCGGAACACTTTATAGCCAGGCCAGTATGACCATTATAGTCCCCAATGGTGACAAATGCCTTGAACCTAGTCCACTGGCCAGCACAAGTTTGCTTCTGCACAGGCATGATCTTCAGAACTTCATCCCTGAGGGATGTGCCCAGGAAAAATAATCAATAATCTCGGACTCCTTGATAGGTAAGGAAAAAAAGTAAATTTCCAAGCCGACCCAGCTTGGTGACAGGAATCCACTCTTTGTCCTTGACCTTAATGCCGCGAGCCCCATGCCCTCAGTCCCGCACCTGCGACCTCGAAGGCCACTGCTGAAGCCTCTACAAAAGCCACCATGTCCTCACATGCCTGGGTCCCTGGGGCTGCCAGCCCTACCTGCTGCACCAGTGTCATCCACCATTTGATGTTTTCCCAGAAAAGAAGTTGGTTCAGTCTTGTCATCTTGGAAATATATATACTACTTCTGTGAGTATAAATTGAGGAAAACACAATATAATAATACAGGTTAAATTATCCCTAATCTGATATTCTAAAGTTTGAAATGTTCCAAAATAAATAGAAAATTTCAAACTTGACCTCATATGTTTGTAATAGAAACTGGCCCCCTGCCTACCCACCCCTACTCCCACCACCTGTAGTATACTTCACACACTTCAGTTTGATAGTTTACCTGGTATGAGTTCCTGTTGCAATTCTGGTTGCTTCTATCTCCTAGAAATGGCTGGTCTCTGTGATGCATATTGCATAAACCAATCCCCAATTGGTAAGCCATTCTGCCTCTTAATACTAAGATTACAGTTTTAGTATACATGAGATCTGCTCTTATGCCCATTTTATAGTTGGGACAACCAAGGCTCATGACACATAAGTAATTAGCAAGTTTTTTATAAATAATTAAAGCTACAGTCCTAACTTTTAATTGTACACACACACACACACACACAGCACTATACACCTGGATCTTTTCAAAGATGCGTTAAGTAAAAGACATCTGTACAGCATCTAGTCAAATAACATATTCTAGTAAAGAAAAGCCAGTTTATTGCCTTAACATGATTTCAAATTCTTCTGCCTACCATTCATTTGCTGTTCACAGTATTACTATTATTAAATTTATTTACATATAACATATATTGATAATTTCCCAACAAAGACTAACACAAATCCCTCAAACACTGCACAGCACTTCCTAATTAACACAACACAGAAATGATTTTACTGACTTTCTATAATCTATTTCACCATACTTTATATCACATATTTTACTCTAAGGAAATTTCTGTAGATTTTGCTATATATTCATAGATTTATACATTTTTTGCTACTGTAGTGAGTATAACCTTAAAAAAATTAGTTCTTCGTTCCTTCCATTTTTTTATAAAATCAAATAATTTTTTCCAAAACTGTAATTTACACGTTTTCTCCATGATCTTTGATGGATGACTTTAAAAGCCTTTAAAAACCTTTGAAGTAGCACAGCCAGATACTAAATGTCACAGTGTCCTCTCCTGTCTGCATCTTCCATTTAGGTCATGACTGTCCCTCTCAGACCTAAACTTACATTACTCTTACCCACAGCTCAAAGTGAAAGGCAGAACACAGGAAACCTTTGCTTTATTTTAGTACTTCTAAAAACACATGTTAGCAAGAATATTTTGAAGATGACTTAAACAGCCAAAATCAAAATATTACAGTAATGACTGGCACACAGTAGCCACTCCGCAAACAGTAGCTATCAATTTATAATTGTTTTGCCTTATAAATATCTCTCTTTTTTATTTAGGACAGGGTCTATGGGGTCTCACTACATAGATAGGACTCATAGTGATCCTCTTGTTTTCAGCCTCCTAAGTGCTGGAATGACAGGCACATGCCACCATGCCCAATCTCAATCACCATCTCAGCATTCCCTTGGGGCGGGGCCAGCACAGCGTGCCAGTAATCAAACCCTGGCTGCTGCCCTCTGCCTCACCAGGCGCTTTAGTCCACTGAGCTATCAGGCCGGCCCTGCCTCATAAACATATCTTGATAGCTTTTCTTTTCTTGATAGTTTTAATATGGTATATGAGCACAAGAATATTTTATACTTTTTCCTAGCCCATAATTTTCTGCTTTCTTCCATCTTTCAGCCCCTGAGGATTAACTGTCCTTATAATGCCCATGTCATAGCTTGGTTTTTTGTTTTAAAACGTTCTATTAAGCAGAATACGTTCTTCTCATACTTCAGCATGATCGGGTAGAATATGAACTTCAATACTCTCTATCTTATTTTCTGCCTTAATATCAAAGAACAGAATAGACACCCTAAAAATAATTCTCTGTCCACTAGGCCAATCTTTCTTCTTGGGAGTTACGTTATCTTCTAAGTTGGAATCATATTCTATAGTATATACAGGATAAAAGAATGTCCACAGTTGTGAACCAACTGGCCTATGGAATGTGCTTGGAGCACCTATAGATAGCTTTTCCTTTGATGTTCAGCAACAAGCCATGATATTTCCATAGAAAAGGAGAATAGAGGAAAGGCAAATGAACAACAAGCAAACAAGAAAACTACACGTGGATTTCCAGAACAGTTTGGCTTTGCTGGTGTCAGACTGGACCCCCTACACACATCTAATGGGCATGTGCTCCATCAGATAAAAAGTACTGGTTCACTTTGAATATCCTTTAACCAAAATTCTTAGGGCCAGAATTGTAATACATTTATTTTTCTTTTTCAGAGTTTGGAACTTACTTGCTTCATTATGTCAATGGTGTAAGAAGGTTCAGCCCTTGGAGTCTTCTGATCTTGCATTTTTAGATTCTGATTACTCCACCCACAACTTTTCCTAATCTCAGAATTGATTCCCTCTCAGACATAGTGTAGTAAATATCCTACTCAGCTTTCCCACCATGTAATTTTTGTTCCTCTCCGATTCACAGCTGCATGCAAGTTGTACATCCATCTGTCTCTCATCTTTCCTCCAGCTAAGTAGAAAAGTTCTGGACCAATCTTTAATTGCTGCTTGTGGATGCCACAGTGCACCTCCACTTCTAACTCTTTGCTGCTGCTGTCCTGAAATGGCACTGAGATACTTGGTTGTTCAGATCTGGCTTTATTTACCGGACATTTCGCCTTTCTTCCCCATGCAGCTGAGGAAAGCAGCCACAAGTCGGTCCTAAGAGCCCTCTGGATTTCTGGGGAATTCTGCAAGGAGGTGAATTCCACAGACCTTTGCAGGAACCCTGGACACATCAATACCCAAGCTGTAGTGTCTTCCGGTAAACTGTCACATCACTATATTTCTATTATTTTTTAATGTATTCGGTACAATCTCACTATGCAGTTCAGACTAGTAGTGATTCTCCTGTTTTCAGCCTCCCCAGAGCTGAGATTACAGGTGAGAACTACCAAGTGGGGTCTTCATGGCTGACTCAGCGCATCTGAGGGCAGGACCATCACAGCATGGGGTGCCGGGGATCAAACCCTGGTCCCTGAGCTTGCCTAAGCAGGCACTTTATCCGCTGAGCTATCTCACTGGTCCCACTTTATTTATTAGCCACCTCTATCATTAAATTCCTGCCTATCTTGTAAGAAGCTAAAAAGAAATGAAGTCTTATTTTGGGGTTTCAAAGTTTCCTGAGGGATTAAATGTGCCAAACTTCTACTTTCATTGCCTTCCTAACCCTGCTGTTTTTCACTCAAGTTTCTCACCACGCTGTTCTCGTGGGACAGACTCAGGTGTGGGACCCCTGCCTTCACTTTGCTTCCTCCTACAGATCTAATTGCTTTTCCTTGCCTCTGCAGAAAGATTTAATGCATAGTTCAGTTGTTCAGCTCTTCTTTATAAATGTTGTTTTAGTAGCACACATTTTTTTTATTATTTGCTTCTCTAGCTTTAAGTATCTATTACTACCTAACCATCAGTTACTATGTACTACTTAGAATATGCATTTATGTTTTTTCCTTAAGATGTTTCTTCACATCTAATTTATCCTGATAGTCTAAACACTTGAAAAACAAACAGAAACAAGTATTTAGAGATTCTTTGTTGTACCCAAAATATACTAGCCTACAAAGTCTTACGAAAAATATACACCTTTTTGCGAAATTCATTATGCCTACTGTCATTAAGAATAAATTGTGCCATCTAGTTCGCTTCATGATTTCAACTTAAATTCCTATGAACTCACATCTCTAGTTTTCTGATTGTAGTAGGTTGTGAACTAGTGGTCAACTTGTTACCCCCAGCTGAATTGAACCAGCATGGTGCTGGATATGGCAGGCCCACCTGAGGATTGTTGCCAGCAGAATAAGAGGAGGAAGGGGAGAAGCTGTTGAGAGGCTGTTAGGGGTGCTGTTTGGAGAAGCTGTTGGAGCTGTAAGAAGCTGAAGTTCTCTTGGGCTGTTCTTCTGGGAAAACTTGTCATGTTGGGTTTCCTGATGAACTTGGCTGTTTGTGTTAGAGGAGGAGCTCAGGACCTCATTGTCACTGAGAAGGGCGATGGTTCATTATGGGGGTGCTCTGGTCCTCACTTTGAGCATTGTTTCCTGGCTCTGGAGGGTAAGATGGTGCACTGCTCAGCCTCGTGGAGACGCTTGTCATGTTGACTTTCCTGATGGGAACTCAGCTTTTCTTAAAGCGACACAGGATGGCTGTGTCGCTTTGGAGGGGCTCTGGTGCTTACCCTGCACAGTTTCCTGGCTCCAGTTCAGGTCCCTCAGCTGGCTATCACAGGTCCTTCCTTCTCCTAGCATAGACTTTGTAGCTTCTGTCCCTGGCCTTTGGGGCTTTCCAGTGCAGAAACAGGAAGTGGGGCTGCTGAGACGTTGTCATGGGCTCTGGCCTCCAGTTGGATTTGTGAGAGGCATTGTTATAGGCTGTAGGTTTTCAACTAGACTTTATAGGGTATTAAGATCCAGGCCTCTGTTGGATTCTTTAGTCTCTAGTGTGTGGACAGATTCCCTCTATTCTTTGTATGATTCTTTGGGTGACTATAAAATAATCTTATAAAGTATATTAAAATGTTATGATCTCTCTTGTTTTAGTAAATAATTTCCCACTTGATAGCCACTGAGCAGGAGACTTTCCAAAGAATTTTGATAGATGCCATGACTTACACAATTAGCATCATTAACAATGTGGTTCTCTGTCCCCCACTTTAATAAAATTGGCTCAGTGGAATGAGTGCTTCCCTGACAAGTGCAAGGGCCTGAGTTCAATCCCCGGTTCCAAAATAATAATAATAATAATAACAATAATAATAATAATATTTCCTTCTTGGTATGATTATATTTTTCCCTTTGGATTTTTATTTTTGAATTTCAACTTTTTAAAAGTTTCTTCTACTTTTTTCCTTGCCACATGTTTGTTGTTTACTTGGTTAATTTTTCAAAATAAATCTGTGTGATCCTTTATCAGTCACCATTTTTTTTTAATAAAATGCTGCTAATATGTGTCACTTCTCTGCTCTTTACTCACCTACTGCCTCAGTTTTGCTTTAAATTTGAATATTGTTGGTAATTTTTAGTATCTTTCTCCCCAGTAAAATAAAAACACAAGGAAGAAAAACATTTTATACTGAGACAGGTGCATGGCCTTCTGGAGATGTTCTATGAATATTGTTCAGCCAGTACATAATTGAATTTATAAAACTCTTCTGATCATAGTGAAATTAAGTTATAGCTATTGTCCATAGGTTTATGTCTAAAAGATGTATTTTTACCAAACAATTTATATTTGTCCTCAAGTATTTTATTTCTAAATAAATGAAATACAATATGTAAGAAGTTTTCTTTATATAGCATATTATGGTATTTTGGACAATCAATCACATAGTATAATTATTGTATAGCTATCATTAATATTTGAGAAAGATTTTTATACTTCGTAGAGTGCAAGTCTTTTCCTTTTTCTGTATACATAATATATACGCATATCTCTGTGAGACTGTTCATGTGCTCAATACTTTAGTATGTTAAAAAGTGAAAGTCATATATAATTAATGATACCAATTTTTCTTATTCAAGTTTCTGTACATTTGTTTCTCCTTCTTTTACAATTCATTATTCTATTCTACATGTGTTAATTTTCTAACCATTCTCAGAGTCTAATGTTTTAGTAGAAAATTTAAGGTTTTCACTTTTAGTTTAACAAACACTGGATACAATTTACCTCTCATTTGTATTTTATGCTTATTATTCATTTATATCTTAATTTTCTTTACCCATTTTAGAAGATGGAGTTATTGCACAATTTGATAGTTGTTAGAAAGTCCTATTTTTCTTTTTTATGTAGAAATGTGTAATTCCCATAGCATTACTTTATTTTTCTGATAGTTATTAGAAAGTCCTTTTTTTCTCTTTTATGTAGAAATGTGTGACTTCCCATAGTATTACTTTATTTTTCTGTAATATTAAGAGACACAACTTACTCTACTCTCACATCAACCATCATGAAAATGTCAACTCTCCCTCCCACTCCAAATTTAGGGCTGCTGTCATCCTAATTTGCTTTTCTCATCCAATACAATGAAGCTAGAGACGTCAATATTTCCCCAGCATTCCCCACTCCAGAGTCAGAAGAAAATCTCACATATTATTTGTATTTATACCTCTTTGTTCTTCAACTCTGGATTTTGGGAGTTTATAGTTTGGTACTTTTCATTGCAGGCTCTTAGTACTTTTCCCATCATGATTTTTGTATTTTCACTCAGCCGCTTAATGTCTTCCCTTTGTGTCTTCTATTCTTCTAATGGCATTTGTTTGTGATTCTTTTATGGTTTGGTTAAGCATCTTCCTCAAATATTTTCTTCAGAAGGTGATATGGGTCTCATGTTCTTTGAGTTTGTATTTCTTCACTAATATATTTATTATGTCATGAAAACTGAATTATATTTCATCTGTGTGTAGCATTCTCATTTTGTTGCCTTTTGCTTTCAGCACACAGAAGAAGTTGTTATTCTCCTCTTCCAATCTCTAATGTTAAACATTAGAAGTTCAGTGAAACATTGATTGCTTTTAAGATGGGCAAATCTTTTTCTTTTGGACATTTCCATGATTTTTTTTATCATTCTCAGAATCAGAAATTTCACCAAGACCTACCTAAGTATGTTTCTTTGCATTAATCCTTTTTGGAACTAACAAATTCCTTTCAATTACAAGATAGAATCATTATTAATACCAGAGAAAATTTCCTTTATTTCTTTAACTATTACAGGTTTATATTCATTCATTTTCTTCCCAAATTTCTATCATGAAATACTTCCCTAATCTTTTTCTTTATGACTTCACCATATTTGTTATTTTAATATACACCTATTTCTTCTACTTGGCATTTTTGGCCATTTAATTGATTCTTAATAGCAATTATTTTATATTTTGAGATAATTTTAAAATGTATTATAATAGAAATATTAGCATTTGTACATAATAGGGAAAAAATTCTATAACAAAACATACAAACTTCCATATGACATCACTTTGGGTCAACAAGTGTCAGCAAATAACTAATTTTATTTTATCTATAGATCTATCTACCACCTACTAGTCATTTTAATAAAAACTCCATGATACTTGTACACATAAATACTTCAGAATTAATCTTTTAATGCTATCCTATACCTTTATGTGTCTGCCTATTCTGTGTCAAAATTCTAGGTATTTCTACCATGATTCCTATTTCAATGAATGAGCTTTTCTCGTAGATTGGTTTCTTTTTGTAGACACAAGACTTTTTTATCTTGAGGTCATGGTACTTCAATGCTTTGCATTTTAGTCTTGAGTATTACTCTTATTTATGGACTGAGAAGACAGACACAAACAGCATTTCATTATTTCTCGTGATAAAGATGGGTTAAATTCTTCAGTGTCTCAAATATGCTGCTCCTCATCATGCAAGAGGACTACCTGGTTCTCTCTCATCTTCAATCAAGAAAGATGGCATTGCCTTTTCATTCAGGGGTCAGTAGATCAACACAAGCTAGCTTTTTCCAAAAAAACTATGGAGTTCCCACCCTTACTGAGAGCTTCTTCTGCTATGCTAAGAGTTTAAATCGGTACAAAAGAGAATAAAATTCTGATCCTACCAGGTACTGAAAGTCAAAAGGTGCAGCACTCCCTAATATTGGCCAAGCTCTACCCTGTTGCTGTCCATGGTACCTATTTGGGGAATGTATATTCACACTCAAGGAATATAAAGGATATGCAGATGAACTACTGCCTCTCTAAAACCATTATGATGTTTTCTGTATTCATAGTGTTCATTTCCAAACTCCATATAATCACTGGAGAGTTGGAACTATGTCAAATGTTTTGTACCTATGAGTCTGAATTCAAGCCAGTGTATATCATTTTATCATAATCAACTATCAAGTTTCTACACCATAAGTTTTGGCTCAGAAGATAGTAACCCCTACAGGAAAAAGATATAATATAAAGGCTTCATTTGGCAGACTGGTCTGGCTTTTGAGTCTAAGAAAGTTATGAAGTGTTTAAGAAGGTTTTTCAATGATTAATCACTCACATATAAAGCCCAGCAAAGGAGAAACATTTTTAAGTCTACAGAAATGTGACTATTTGAAAACAATAGAATCTTATGTAATTTTCATGCTTCAAATAATCTTAAAAATTATGCAATTCTCTCTCTCTCTCTCTCTCTCTCTCTCTCCCCTTTCTCTTTCACACCTCCTATAACCTAAAAGACAGTTATTAAGAATATTTATATAAAGTTCCCAAAGACTATCAATATGTATGTATCTTATACTGGATAATACAAAACCATCACTTTTTCCTAAATGCAAAGTTGGCCAATTTTGTTTTCTATTAATTCTGGTTAAAATTATGAGACAGAATAACACCAAATGTGTTCAAACACATGAAGAAATCTATCAAAATTAAGTCTGAAAGAATAACAGTAATGCATAAGGAAGACAAATCTGTGTTATGAGATAAAGCAGTCCATAGACATATCAGGGATATATTTTGTAAGTGGAGAGAAAGTAGATGGATGACACTATCTACTCACTAAAATTTGAAATTCAGGTACCTAAATGATTCATACATTAATCTTTCATTCACTTGAATTGCTAAAATGCACTATCCAAGGAGATTTCTACGAGTATTACATTGATCCTTACACTAATCAAATTCTAATAAATATGAGGAAGCTGCATTCAACTTTATAGTCTTTGGCATCACTCAACCATTAAGTCCATATGGTTGTTAAATAATGTAAGTAAATCCATGTACAACTATGATAAAATCTTTAAGAGAAAAAAATTTGTCTTCACAGGGAGAAACATATATTAAAAAGAACTGGAATGAATGAAAAGAGCCATACTTAGAGTTAGGATGACACAGTGAGTTCTTTTGAAAACAGAATGATCACTGGAGAATCTTTCTTATGAGTGTGATTGGCATGGAACATTAGCCATTATTTTGTCATGTCTATCTCATCAGCAAGCAGGGAGTCTCATAATTTTAAATGAAATAGATCAGGCTTATTCCCAGGGTTCTTTATTGAAACTGTGCTACAATGTTCTTGAAAAATTACAAGTCATCTCTTTCATGTCTTTTTTACAATATAGGTAGTATACCTTCCAGGAATTTTCAATAAACTGATATAATGAATTTCAACTTGTCTCTTGAAAATATATTGTTTTTACTGTCCTGCCTATCACAAGATATACACTTACAGGTTTTTGAAGCAAGGAAACATCCTTATACCAAAGATATATTTATGTTTGTTAAATAAAACATAAATATGAATACCATTTTATTGAAATAATGAAATAGGCCATCATGTGTATTGAATACATTTTTTAATTTATTTTTATTTTTTATGAGCAGAATATATTTATTGAGGGAAAGAAAGCTCCTGTCCGAGAAAGGGACAGGAGAGGGGCCCAAGTGGGTAGTCCCCCTTGAATACATTTTTAGATACCTCGGAACTCCATAATCACCCAATGAACTACTATCATCAAAAGATATACATGAACATTTGTGAGCTTAGTGTCAGCAGTGGTATGTTCTAGAAACATTTGAAAAATACTGAAAAACCACCACCACCAATTTGTAGATATTCCTATATATCTTGTAGAATGCAGGATTATTTAATTAGTTGTAATTCATTGCAACTGCACTTGCTTTTATGACCACAGACCACCTGTAATATACTTAATTTTTTTCTCATCTTTCTGGGAAGGGGCAGCAGAGGCATGGAGCTGGAACATAATTCTAATGGTCAGTTTCAGAGAGAGCATCTTCAAGTTCCCATAACAGAAGGACATAAAGAACAAAAGATCATAGCTTGAAGGCATGGTTCTTTCACCATGGCGTCATGGGGGTCACCACAAGAAAAATGGCAAAATCCAGCAAAGGTTCTTATTTGAAGACCAAAAATTAGGCAAAGTAATTGGATGTAAGCTATATGATAAAGAAATCTAAAAGACATATCCAAAAGGCTTGAGTGTTTCTATTGGACACATTTAAAGTCATTTGTAATTCAAGAAATGCAATTAAAACAGTAGAACATTGCTTCTTACATTCCTTATTCTCACATATAAACAGACTGATCATACCTAGCATGCTAGATAAAATGAAGCACAGTTCATTCCTCATAGTATTGGAAAATAAGGTGTTTTTATCCTGTATTTTTTTTCTTGTGGCTGGCTCAGCCAGCCTCGGAACGGGGCTGCATGGGATGTGGTACTGAGAATGGAATTGGTCCCTGTGTTTGCCTAAGCTTTCCTAAGCAGGAACTTCAGACTGCTGAGCTATCTCACTACCCTATCCTGTAATTTCTTTATGAAAGGTACATCTTACAGAAGATATGTTAATAAATATGCAAAGACATTTAAATACAAGTGTCGATAGAAACAATACTTAATAATAGGAGTTTGAAAACAGACTAAATTTCTATCCATTGGGGTCTAACCATGGTAGAGCATAGCACTTCCGTTTTAATAATGGTCACAAACATCAAATTTCACTTGCGCCTCTGGATTTACTGCTCCTCACAAATTGCTTTATATATCTTTGTGATCCTCCATATTTTCCTGTATCTTTATTTAAGCCAGTATGTGGCCATTATGAACAGTGACTAGTGAACAGAAGTGATGGGTGACACTTCTATGCTGAACCATTTAAAGGCTACTGTGGCCATCTTCACCTCCCTCTGCACCTACCTCATAGCCATATGCTCAAAGCAGCCAGCATGCAAAGCACAAGGCCCAAATTGCTGAGGCATCCTGTGGGAGATGCCTGAAGATCAATAACCAATGTTTAGAGATTAAGAAGCATAAATGTTGTCAGCAAGAGTTGGGTATTTAGTTACTACTATCCCAAAAGCTAGCTTAACCTGATTTATAGCAACAGTAGGATTCTCTCTTAAGAAGTGAATACATGGCAGTGGTTTAGTAATCATGAGCAGCACTCAAATTTCACTCTACCTTTCAGGTAGCCACTGTAACTCTTTTAGATTCCTAGACCTTGTTCTAGACTCAGTCAAAACTGTGACTTGGAGACATATAGGCAACTCATCACAGGGGATCACCATGAAACTAAACAGACATTCTCGCCAGAGCAATAAAAGGACCCAAGGGCTGAAGTCAGTGAAAAGAGAATTTTTGACATCACTCTGCCTAGAAATCTGGAGAGTCAGTCATTTGATGGAGAGATGCAAAAAGAGGCAAGATGGCTGCACAATCTATGCAGCAATAGTAAAATTTGAATATGTACAGCAGCAGCAAACTGCTGATGTGGGCACCGTGGCTAAAAGACATAAACACACAAATGTTGAATTGAGTATAAGACCCTGGGTTAAAAATAGACTCAATATTAAGAGTATAAAAAGAGGAAAAACAGAATTCAAAACCAATGTCTATCAGCAAAAAAAGCTTTCCAAAAAATCAAAGTTCCAGTGAGTTCTATCTATCTAGGAAAATGACAGTTGATTCTCAAAGTGAGAAAATACACATTGAAACAAATTCCCACAATTACACTGAAAGTGGATATTCTGGATATTTAGCAACTGTCCCTGAGCCCTGCTCTACCTTCCTTTGCTCCCTACCCTGTGATTTGGAAGCCATGCCTCGACAAGCTTTATTTTTAGTTGGCATTCATTTGCAGGTGGTAGCCATTAGAGTCTGATAAATGGGGCAGTCAAAACATTTGAGAGAAAAGGGCTTTGCTTCTTTTCTGTGTGCTTGCTGCTTCTAGCAGTAGTGTCTTAGCAATGTCTTCTTTCTCAGAAAAATGTACAAGTCTCCAATTTCTTTTAGCTCTTTCAGAGCCACCTTTATTAAACCCTTGCAGCAATTTCCAGTAGGATCCTTCTAATCCTGTACATAGGAGCTAAGTCTGCCCACCTTCCTGAAGTGCCAGAAGAAAAGTTTCTTCTTCCAACACAGCAGAATCCCAACCTTGCTGTGCCTCTTCTTTGAGGATGGAACCTCCCTGTGATGTACGTCCCTGCCCTGATTACATAATTGGAGTAGATCTACACAACAAGCGAGAGAATCCTCACCTTTTCTCCCTGCTAGGGAAATACACAATATCATGAGAGACAACAACAAATAAAAATGCTCTAGATGCTGAGGTTGAGAGTACTGAAAAAGGGGATGGTTCCGTGAAACTAAATATAGAAAAGAGTTATCCCTTGTGGTTTCTTCCAGTTACTGTCAACGTTAACTTGTCAGAGAACTTTGATCATGAAGAAACCCTATTGCATGGTCCTGCGACACAGAAATGATGCTTGGTTCCTACTCTCTAGTGCGTTCCACTCCCACAAGCAGCCTAATCACAGTGTGCTGGGGGATCAAGAGACACCTGCGACAGCCAAAATCTCTCCTGAAATGTAAGTTTCTAGCTTCTTGAAGATTTTCTCTTGCTATTCTGCCAGCAGCACCCAGACTACAACTGCCCCTTATGAATTTGAAGGCCAGCTCTATAAGGCTCTCATAGAATATCCTAAGCCTCTTCTCAGAATTTCCAATCCCTGGAAGTAGAAATTTTTTGCTGCACTTATCATTTCTGTTGCACTCAGTGTCTCTTTTTGTTTTTCAGTGTTTGGTTCATATTTTATTTCATTAAGTCTAAAATTTCCCCAAAAGGTTTATGTTAAGAAGTGGAGTTTGTAAAGTGATTAGATTAAAGGGTGCTGTCCTCAACCATTAAGTTTTTCATAGCTGAGTTTTCTATTAGCAATAGGAGTCTGGTGAAAGAGATAATTCACAGGGCGTAACTGGTCAGCATAGATTCTTATGCTCATCTTTGCCTATCACTCTCTTTGCTTCCGGGCTGCCACTAAGTGAGCAGTTTTTCTCTGTCAGGCTTTTTCCTCAAGCCTGGAGATGACTGACCACAGATTTATCCCAACGAAAATATGAGCCTGTAAATTCCAAGTGTCGGGTATTGTCACTCAATATTTTTAAGCTGACCAATCGACTTTTTGTATTATATTCTTTCTATAGAAATACATGATGTAGTATTCATTTTCTTGACTTGACTTTGGCAATATCATGGGAAGAGACATAATTATACCTTTTGCCAGCATTAGAGTACTGAAACTTTGAAGTATCATTTGACTACTAACAAGAGAAAGACTTTGAAAGTAATAAATTTTTTATTTCAACTAAGAGAATTTAGACAATAAAGAAACCCTATTTTATAAGAATGAATGTAGAAAATTCATCAACTAAAAATAAGCTCTCACCTGTTATCAAAGATATAAAACTAGAGGCAAAATGAGGCCTAATTATATAGGAAGGTTGATGAAATCACATCTATTATATGAAATCACATCTAACTAAAAACTGAATACCTACTAGGGAAAAATCTTACAAATGGAATGTACAGAGTCCACCAAATATATATATATATATATATATATATATATATATATATTTCAGGCAAAGAAAAGCTTGTATAAATATTAAATACTAAATGTATTGAGATGTTATGAGATTAATACAATTTACCATTGGCCTCTGCCATTACAAGAACTGCTTAAAGTGGTGGCCATTAGCCTCCAGACATTTATTAGTCTGGCGAACTGCTGCTTGGGTAACCTTGGTCATTGGGACTGCTGCACATGCATTTTCAGCTTCTTCTCTAAAGGCTGAGAGTGTTCTTGGTTTTTTGCAATGTAGTACATCCTCTAGGGCCCCCATAAAAGGGTAACATCATCTGTTGGAAAACATGATACTATTTTTCTTTTCCTGAAGTGTATATACATATTTTTTTGCAGATTATATGGAAAAAGTGGCAGAAGTTACCTGTATTTATTATAAACACACATATGTTATATAAATGTAATATTTGTAATAACATCTTTTATATAAACTCATATGTCATCTTACATTAAAGGACACACCCAAGGAGGAAATATGATCAAGTAATGAATGTAGGCAATCCTTTAATGAAAGGATTCAATGCTATTCTTTATCAGAACACTACTTTGCTCTTCTTTCAGGTATTACAATCTCAAGGACAATGTGATTCTCTTTAAGCCATGGGCCACTACAGAGCCTTGGTGCACAGACATAAAGAAAGGACCACCCAAAGCCTGGGGTATTTCTTCTAAAACGTGTCTCCCATGTCCCAGAACTCTTAACTCACTTTTAGTAGAGCTCAGGTCCAATGCTAAGGCCTGGAAGAGTCTAGCTGTCAGGCGTGTCCTCTATGATGGCAGAGCACCCAGCACAATGCAGCACTTAAATCTGCATAGCACATGAGAGGGAACTTCAGGAAAGAGCTTGGCTGAAGACAGTGAAGCATGACATGACCTCACAAAAGAGTCCTTATGGTACAGGGCTGTTTCTCACAGGGAGGAGGGGCCCTGCAGGGTGTAGGGCTGTAGAAATTCAGCCACATCATACCTGGGAATGCATGTCAGGGCAAAAATCTAAATTCAGGCTCCTATGGACAAAACAGAAAATGTTTTAAAAGAGTTAAACACTAAGCATATTAGAAAATGAAGATATGTTCAACAATAGAGTGAAGCATATTGTATACCAAAAAATGTATGTTTGAGAAAAACCTTACCACATTTTTATTATGGAAAAAAATACAGCTTTCCTTCTAGATAAGCCTTTATATAATAAAGCATTTTTTGATGTGATACCAAACTTTTTATAGAAAAGATTAACAAAATATTTTTTATTCATTGGTTTAAGTCTCTGTGGAATATTATGCTTTTAAAAAGAAACTAACACATACATTGCTAGAATTAGAATGTATATAACTGAAAATCTAGAGATGTTGAATTTTCTTGTTAATCCAATATATCCATAACTATAAAGTGATTTTAATAAGTATATTTGTGACAGGGATGTATTTAGTAAGATTTTCTGTATTAATTTCACCAGCATGGTACAGCACACAAAGGAAATAAAATAACATTTTACAAATGTAAATTATCATTTCACTAATTTTTTCTCTTATTCTTTGATAGCAAATGTAAATAACTCTGACATTTATTACTGAATTGTCCCTTCAACAGAAGAAGGTGTTATTTTCTTTAAGTTGACAAAATCATTTGAATGAAAAGTACATAGTAAAGCATATCAAACACTGAGAAGCTTCAAGCCTAAAATTAGATTAAAGGAATTTTCAGGAAGCGTTGTTTGAAACACATACTACTGGATCCTAGGCTAAGGACGAGGCTTGGAAGTAAAAAGATAACCATAAATAATACATCTCAGGAAGAGACTAGAGGTTTAGCTCCCTAGAGGTTTCTATCATCCTTCAAGAGGGAAGAGACCTGGAGCCACAGAGAGTCTAGAGTGGCCTGCTTATTCGATTCCCACAAGTGCTGATGTTTATTTATATTCCAGGGGACAAAGGACAAAGGGTTTTGACTTCTCTTTCCAAGGGAAAATTTTTCATATGAAATAGCATATTTTGTTCTTCTCTAGAGGAAGGAAGGGCTGGCCAAATAGCTCAGCAGATTAAAGGGCCTGCAAGCAGGCACAGGGACTGGGGGTTCGAACCCTGGCCCCACCTCCAGCGCACATCTGTATTCCCAGCTCTTGGGAGGCTGTAAACAGGTGAATCACTATGAGTCTGATCTAGTAATGAGACCCTGAACACTCTGTAGACCCTTCCCCAAAAATACAAAAATTAGAAGGAGGAGGAGGAGGAGGAGGAGGAGGAGGAGGAGGAGGAGGAGGAGGAGGAGG
>NDGM011251695.1:6838-18933 GCA_002564305.1 Octomys mimax | reverse complement strand
CCACTAGGAAGGATGTATGCAATGTGTTAATTATTGAAACTGTCCTACCAATTTGAAAAAAAATAAAAATTAAAAGAGTGTCATTTGGATTTATTCCACCCTTATTTGCCCATCTCTCAAAATCCTCCAGTTCTATAAAACAAACAAACAAACAGTGCTTTGACTGTAGAACTCTTTTGAAAGCTTCAAATCCTGTTGAGCCCAAGTCTTCACTCTCTTTGACATGGATGTGATGAACTTAGCATTTGTAAAATAAAGATTTTCCTGATCCAAGGATCTGCCTCTGTACCTAGTCTTTGGGTAGTAATGGCTTATAAAATTTAGGAGCAGAGAGTTAACCTCTAATTATATATTTGCTTAGTTCTCCTGTAGCCTTCTGGGTCTCACCACTCAGAAATAAGTGAATCAGTATTAGAGAAGCTAACAGTTTGATGGGTTTACCTTTTTTCTTTTAGGAAACATAAAATTCATGGCACGGGGCCATTGTGGTCATTGAGTCAGAGGGCTTGCACTAAGGGGAATGTGAGAGTGTACCTCATGAAGTTCTTGTGAGAATTAAAGGAGTCAAATGCCTGTAAAGTCTTCATAACAGTGTGTGGCAAGGTTGAAAGCTCTCTGATATTATTTGCTTTTCTCCTGGGCACAGTCTGCTCCAGTTCCTGAGTAACTCACTCTACAAGTATTATCCTAGACTTTACTTCAAAATAGATCCAGAATGAAGGCAGTCATCAAAGACTACACATTGTATATTTACATTATATGGAAGTCTAGAACAGACAAGTGTTTAGAAACAGAAAGATTTTCTTAGTGTTGGAAGGAGAGGGGACACCATGGAGTGATGGCTCAGCAGTATGGGGTTTCTTTTTGTGGCAGTGAAGTTGTCAAATTGATTGTAGTGACAGCTGCACAATTCTGTGTATATATCAAAGCCCATCAAATTGCACACTCTCAGTGGGTGAGCTGTGTGGCATAGTAACTCTATCTTAATATATCAGCCAAAGTGTACATTTGAAATTCTCCCGTTGGTCAGCAACCCAGTCAAGCTTGTCCAAGCATCTACCAGGGTGTCTGGATTATCAGTGCAGCCTCCCACATCGCTTTCTTGGTCCCATCAGTTCCAATCACTGCTGGTTCCCCCCAGATTGCAGTTATCTTTCTGTGTGCAGCAGCCTATAGCATTCATCTGTCTAAGCTGCTCTCTGTTCTCCCTTCACACGTAGGCATCAAAGGGAACCATGCTGGCATGGCCTCAAGGTCCTGCACGATCTGGTCACAGTGCCTTCTGCCTCGGCTATTGCTCTCCCATGTGCTACTTAGCTTTGGCCATGCTGGCTCTCTCACCCTGCCAGTACATCAGCCTCATTTCTGGCTGCCTCAGAGCCCTCTTATTTGCACCCAGAGTTTGACTCCCACATAGTCCTGTGGCTTGTTTCTCTAGACTCATGTGGGGCCTGACCGAGCTACCAGCACGCCGGAGACGTGTCCCTTGCCAGCCGTATCAGAAATCATGTCTTTCTCACCAGTCTCTAGCTGCTCACTCATTCATCTTCTTCACAGAACTTATTATTTGAGTGTTTGTTTTAATTATTTACTTGCTTTTTGGAATTCTCCTCCATTAGTATTTGGGCTCTGTGACAATAGGAAGTCTGTCTTGTTCATCATGGCATTACCAGTACCCAAACATTGCCCCATGCCATGTTCGTTGAATAAATGAGTGAAGGCATGACACTTATTGGCATACAGAGACACAAACACACCTGTCCTCATTCTTTTTCTATTGCACTTCCTGTTCTAGATCATCATTTGGGATCTTTCATATACTCAAAAGCTTGAATGAAAGTTGTACAGGGAAGTTCTGTGGGAGGGGTCCTTTTTAATGTTATTTAGAATATTCTAATTAGAATGCAATTAAATGCTTAGACTGGTGAACGTGACTGTTCATCATGAAAGTCCACAAAAACATGCAAAAAATCCCAGAGCCTGTGCTTATTGAACCGTTCCTGCCCTGAAGGTCTAGGTAGAATGCTGTTATACTCACAATGCGGACTTTCTCGGGCCCCTGTCTTCAGAAGAATCTTTGCGATGGGCACGTTGTTGGTCATGATGGCAATATCCAGAGGTGTCAGCCCCTCACTGTTAGGTGTGTTGAGGTCCAGCTCTTCTGGTGTATACTGATCCAGGAGGAGCTGCACAGCATCAATGTCCTGCTGCTCAACTGCCTCAAACATGGCTTCATTGCCCTGGAAGTTCTGGAAGTAAAGAACGAAAGCAGGTTGGCACAGTGACCAGCGTGTCTTTGTGGAGTAGCTCTTCTGAATTTTAGAGGCTGCTTTAGGGGCTTCATGCCCACTTATTAATGGATAATTGTATAACTGCAGTGCCCCACAAGACCTCCCAAGTATATACTGTTGAAGCTTCCTCTGTCCTTTCTAATGGACATTGAGCCAATTTAAGGCAATGCAATACTATATAGCAAGGTGAGTCTTAGTTAAGTGCTGAAATAAGCACTTCTCAAACTAGTCTTTTGCAGAAGAAGCAGTGATTGATCGGTTGTTAAAAGGTGTGCTGTGAAAAAGGTAGCACATGGCCACTCAATAAACATGGTAAACATTGGATTAAGCCAGTTTGCTCCATTATTACTATAGGAATTTGTATTTTAATTATGCATTTTCTTTAATCACTTCAACATATTTTGTGTGTGTTTAGCTTTAGCTGCCTCTAGAATAGTGTTCTATAGCACACAGTTGGGAAGATTCTGGCATAGTTGATAGCAGGGATAGTTTTAACTAGGACGAACTCGCTACTAAGAATGCACCTTCTCTGCTCCTCGCAAATCTGTCTCCTTCCTGCCTTTCCATCCTTAGGTTATGACATCTGTGGCCTTTATGATGGCAATGACCTATTTATTGCCAGTCTTGGCTCTACTCTCTATTATTCTCTATTATACGAGAATAATCTTTCTGAAAAATATATGCTCTATCAATATTTACAGCTCTTGGAGCTCCATTCTGCCTGCAGGTGGATGCCCACTTTTCTAGATCTCTTGGTGTTCTCGTACCACACTTGCTTTTCGCAGAACCCCACCTTGTACACTCTCGGCCTTTCTGAGCTCTGAAGTGAAGAGCTCAAGTGGCAGAATTCAAGGTAGATTTCAGTGGTGTATGGCTAATTGTTTTGGGGATCTGAGATGGCCACAAGTTGTTTGTGGAATACATATTACCAAAAGAAATAGGGACAATATAGTTCTTTTGAAAAAAATTTTTCAAGGGATTAGCAGTAAATAAAAGAGGGCTCTGGAGTTAGGGGTGAGGCAGATCTTCAGTGACCAAATGTGTGGGCAGATAGGTTTTATCTTTAGTTTCATCAGAAACTGATTATATCAGAAACTGTTGGTTGGCTTTCGCTAAGTAATACCACACGAAAAACCGGGAGCTTGAGTAAGATATGAAGTGATCATGCAAATGCTCCTTGTTTTCACAGCATGGACTCAGGGGTTGTAGCTACTTTGGTGTGCAGTTCTTGTTGCTGCAAGATGAGCTGCCAAATGGAAAAGTGTTCTGCCCGCACACTGCTAGGCTGAAAGGCCTTCCCTGATCAGACAACTTTAGCCACAGTCGAGCCCTCCCAGAAGATGAACTTGAAATGAGAATGTGTGGAAAAGCAAAGTTAAACTGTTACCCTGTCTACAGTATGTGTTTAGTTTTGATTCTTAGTACTTGTAATTTCCCATGTCTCATATTTCTCTCACTTTTAAGTCATTTCTACTTCCATGCTTTTATTGGCAGATTCTAGCTTGCTTCTATCTGGAAAGGCCAGGATTCACTTGTTTTAAATTTTAATAAATGTTGTTTTACCCCCTGCAAAAAACCCTTGCTGAGCCTGTTTATATTATGCCCTTAGCTTTTACTGAGGGTCAACATAAAAAACTTTATGAAAACATCTGAAATATCACTAATATTACTCTTTTCATGTACCACCGCCCTCTTAGATTTTGAGGCAGGGTCTTGCTATGCCATCCATGCTGGCTTGAATTTGCTATGTAGCCCTGGCTGGCCTCAAACTCATAATTGTCCTGTCTCAGCCTCTGGAGTGTTGGGCTTACAGCTGTGTGCCACCATGCTCAGATTCTCTTTGCCATTCTCTCTACATAATTCACTATGACATCTATAGAGGCCAAGTGGTTTAGCAACAGGAAAATGTTCATTTCTCCTGATAGACTGCTATACTTTCTAATATTTGCTAATTCAATGCTACAACCAATTATGTTTCCTTTTCTGTTTTGATTGCCTGGGAACTCAGAAATAAATTTAATAATAAACTCCAGGCACTGTATTTAACTAGGCTTTTAAAGAAAACCTTTATATGTTACGAGGTCTACTACACAGCTCTGACTAATAGTGATCCTCCTGTGTCAGCTTCCCCAGTGCTGAGATTACAGGTGTGCAACACCATGCCCAGTTTCAGTGGCCAGCGTGTGGTACCAGGCATCAACATAGTCCTTGTGCTTGCCAGGCAGGTGCTTAGACCACTGAGGCATCTTGCTGGCCTTTACCTCGGTTTCTGATATACCCATTTTTCTTCTTACTCCCTGTATGTTTTTCTTTTTCTATTATTTTTTTTTCTCCCAATGTAGTAGATACCTACTCATTTCCTGGATTCTGTTTTGAATGCCTTTGGAAAGCAGGTGGCCTGCACAGCAGAAATAGGAAAATAATATTAATAGTATTATTTGAATGAACCCTGGTGATCTCAGAAAACCCAAGATTCCATATTTGCCAAGCAGCTGTCTTTGGAGACTGATTTCTTTAGTTGTAAGAAGGAAGCCACAGGAAGAAAAGGAAAAATCTTGCCATCACTCAGAGTTCATCTAACACTGTAGATAGATGTTGTTCCTGCTCTGCTGGATTCTGTTTCAGCATTTATAAAATTGTGAAAACGCACATTTCAGAAATAAATGCAGATCGCCTTGGAATCTTCAAATACAACTGAGCAAATGAAACTGACACAGAATACAAAGAACTCTGTTACCACCGAAGTCTTTCTGAGACTCAGCCGATCAGTTCTTGTTCTAAAATAGGCTTCATCGAAGGAAGAGTGGCTCCCCTTCAGCTTCTCTGACAGGTTCCTGTACAGGCGTTTGGCAGCGTTGGGGGAGGATGGGGTACTGTGTTTCTTTGACTGAGTAAGATGTAAATTCTGCATTTGTTGGGTCATTTTCACACGGCAGTTCCTAAGAAGAAAATCCAATGGATCACTGACAACACAATTGTAAGTTGAGAAAGAATTTTATCATCTCTTGTCACCACTGGAATCCTAATAGCATGTTAGAGCTGGAAAGGGATCTCAGGGAGTATCTGAACTACCTTCTTAATTTTTGAAATGTGAGAGCTGGATCCCGGGGAAAAGAAGCAACTTATTGATGGTCACAGACCTAACTGGTAGGACAGCCTGCCTTTCCTGTATATGCATTTTCATTTTCATACATGTATATGATATGAAGTTCCGCACAGTCTATTGTTGTCTCAGCCAGTTGAGGAAGTGTCCAAATTCTGTAGCCTAAGGGCTGTTTAGTTATGTTTGCATATACAGAAACTAGGGCTTTTCTACTTACCTTGTCCCAGATTCTGTCCTCCGCAAGGCATGACTGCTCCCTGCACACCCTTCTGTTGGTGGTGCCCCTTGAACTCTGAGGTGGGTTGTGTTCATTTGGTCAACTGCCCCATTGTGGAGAGGCTTGGTGGATTTATATACGTGGGGCCCTTCCCTCTCACCCCAGACACCTTGGGTAGGGGTCCTCCAGGGCACTCCCAACTGCTTTGCTCCTGGTAGTATTTGAATGTTGTTCCTAAATTCTCTGATCTCTTAACAGCCCTGACCCCTCACCCAATCACACCTGAAGTCAGTTTCTAGGAGGTCAGCCATGCCTTGTTAAAAGCTACCCAACTTTATTTTGAGTATTGCTATTAGAATGTGAATATTATTAAGGCCATGGCTGCCTGATATATGTGTGTGTGTGTGTGTGTGTGTATGTGTGTGTGTGTGTGTTTGGACAAAATATATGCATGACTATCACTAGCTATGACACTTACTTTTTTTTTTTTTTTTTTTTTGGCAGAACCGGGGATTGAACTCAGACCCTTGCACTTGCCAGGGAAGTGCTTACTCCACTGAGCCATCTCCCCTGCCCCTAGCTATGACACTTATATGTGACATGTTTTTATATCAGATGAAGCGTCCTGGTCATAGGACCGAGGGCTCTCTGGAGTATTTGTGTTCTGCCTTCCTACCACTCCCATCTTTGGTGTTTGTTTGTTGGTTTGTTTTTTGCTTTTGAAACAAGGTCTGGATCTCTCATTCACTTTGGCCTTGAACTCACTGTGTAGCCCAGGTTGACTTGAAACTCGTGGAAATCCTCCTGCCTCAGCCTGCTGAGTGCTGGGATTACAGTGTGCACTACCATGCTCAGCTTCCCATTTGTGTTTGTCTTCCATTTGTTTTTATTTTTGTTTTGTTTTGTATTTAGGACAGGGTATTCAGGGTGTCGAACTCGTAGTGATCCTCCTGTTTACAGCATCCCAAGTGTTCATCTTCCATTTGTAATGCTGTCATTATTACTTATCTGTGGTCTTCAGGTCATTTTGAAGGCCTTACTTTTTTACAACCTTATAGATACCAAGATATAAAACTGTAGAACCATTTTATTTATTGATGAAACTCTTCACAGAACTGATTTCAACAATTTTCCATTTTCTCTGAGGTAAATTCTATATTCCTTAGCCCTTCATGTAGAAGTGCTTATTTTGTTCTGCTGTTCTCAGTGCTGCATGTCAGTCTGTCTGACTTCTCTGGAGTGTTGATTAATTACTTCAGTCTTTTGCTTACCTTGGGTCTTTGTATATACCATTTGTTAGGTACTAGAATTCTATCTTACTTCTTTCGTCACCTAGGAGGTGATTATCAATCCTTAAAGTCCCTGCTCAAATAGTTGCTGAGAGCCTCAGGAATTTATATATTTCTTTACTTATTCATTTAGCACGTACAGTAAATGTCTTACTGTATTACGATCGTTTTTTGGCTCTCTGTCTCCCTACTAGATGCTTTTCGAGAGCAGGGACGGCAAAATCTTAAGTTTCATGTTGTCAGTGCCTAAAACGCATCAACCTCAGATAGGAGAAGTATAACATAAATTAGGATATGAATTCTCACTTTTTCCTACTAACTGTGATCTTATACAAGTTACTGAGCCTATCCCATCTTTCTTTTTATAACATGGGGATAATAATAGTATCTTCATATTGTTGTAAAAGTTTGATGTAATAATGCATGTAAAGAACCTACTATATAGGAGGACTCACAGTAGCTAAGTTTTTGTTATGGAAGGTGCTCAATAAATACATTAGAATAAATGAGCGTATATAAAATAGTCTTACTTATATAATACAGGAGTGTTACCTGGAAATTTTATTTCCCCATCATGTTTCTCTGGTGAACACCAGCTTTGATTTACTTTCACTTCAATAAATAGGGACCCATTTCATTAAATGCTCTTAGACACATTCTAAGTCTTTCTTCAAACTTCTGCAAGACAGAAAGACTTCCTGGCTCCTCCCTTGGTGGTCAGACTGATCCATCGTGGTCATTTCCATTAGGCTGTATCCTGCTTTAGCTAAATGAGCATGTCTGTGTGCAGGAGGGTATGCTTTATTAATCCATATGCATCATCTAATTTTCATAAAAGCAGAAATGGAAAAGGCAGGTGATTTCTTTCTCTTTCTTCTATTTATTTTTGGCTCAGTAACAGCCACAGAGTTCCACCTAATTTGCCTCTTTCTTTGTCCTCCCAAATTCCAGATTCACAGCCACCCTGGCTCACATGGGAATTGCCTTCACCTCCTATTTTTGGCTGTCTCTAGCCTTTTCGTTCAGTATTAATGCCCCTGTTCAAGCCATCTGTCTTGTCTACATCATTATCATTCTCAAAATAACTCTACCTTCTTTTGTATCTCCCACAATGCCCAGGAGCCCAGTAAATAAATTCTTGTCGATTGATCAAATTCCAGTGACGTGCCCTCGAACTAGTGACACCTACTCATGGGGCCCCTTTTGTCTGTGCTCATCTTCCATCTGTTCCTTTCCATCACCTCAGGTTGACTTTGTCTCTTTGACTTCCTTCTCACACTTCCCCAGATGTCCTTTTCTTACAAGCTACTCTTCAGCATGTTTTCACTTTTTTCACCCATCATTATGCTTTCTGTCCTACATGTTTAAAAATTTTGTTAGATGACAGATAGCAAGAAAGACAATTTTCTATGATCTGTTTCTAGGAACATGAATACCTCTCCCAACAAACTGTGCTCTTCATTTTTTACTCTAATGGAAAAATGGGTCAGGCCTTGAATGTCACTGTGGTGTTGGCTCTGGGTTTAGTGGATGCAATTTTGAATGCTGATATTGTTATCTATAGTTTATGTGATTTGGGGCACCTTATTTAAATTCTCTGAGTTTATCATATAAATTCTCTGAATTTATCATATATAAATAGATAGTAACAAGGTATTCGTACAGACTTGTGAAGATTAATTAATCAGCAAATGAAATTTACTATCTTGTTTGGAGCATTATAGTAGTGAATAGCATCAACTACTGGAAGGACCAGGTCTTTCCAAAGTAGGGTCGCAAAAGTGTATTAAGGTTTAATTTTCTTACTTGTTTTAAATATGGTTTTGAAATTTGATCTTAATGTAGTTACAATATTACTTAGTTGTATTTTGATGGAAAAATGCCAGTTTAAATATTTTGATGTATATATTTACAGTAACATAGTAAAATAGAAATAAGGAGTAGGACATCATATTAGCAGAGGGAAGTCTGGAATAAAGATAAACTTAAAAATAATTGAAATATTAAAAAGAATTTGAAATAAAGAGGTTGAATATTAAAAATACCTACAAACAAAATATACAAAAAGTTTAGTTTTCTTAATAAAGGACTGAGTCCCTTCAATTACAGTTTTTAAAAAGTCATTGGGGCCGGCAAGATAGCTCAGCACCACCTGCTCAGGCAGCCTTAGGCAGGCTGAGGGGACCACAGTTGGATCCCTGGTACCACGTGCTATGCCAGCCCCGCTCTCAGGGCAGGCTGAGCGGGCAAAAAAAAAAAAAAAAAATCAGTTACATGTGGAATACGTAAATACACATTTCATATAAAGATTAAAAACAAAAGAATAAGATATCAGTAGTAAGGGCAAGGAAATAACCTTCAAAAATGTTCCTCCATGTCATCAATGAGAAAAGGAGCAAAAGTTACCTGAATTAACTCTTTCAGAATCTTTTAAAAATGAAACAAGGGGTCACAGCAATTCAAGAAGATTTTATTGAAGAAAAAGGGCCAGATTCAATAAGAATGACTTTTTTTTGTGGTATTTTGTTTTGCCCTCTTCCCATCCTCTGCAGTTCTGTGATAGACTTAAAAACCAACAGTTCACATTCCCATACTTAAAAGTATAGCCTTCCACCCATAAGGAAGGAGTGAATAAGGTTTGAACTTCTTCAAAACTCCATTTCTAGAGAACTGCTGTTATTTGATGTCCTCTGGTACCCTGAAAGACCCCACTGAAAAGGCTTAAACTTATTTTACCTAGAACCTGCTAAGGACAAGTTACCTCCAGGTATTTGTCAAAACAAACGTCAAAAATTATTTAAAAATTTAAAAAAAAATTTCAAAATCTGAAGAATGAGATGCTCAAAGAGAATTTTGAAGAACTCAAACATAATGCTAGAACCGTAGCAGATTACCTTCATGCCTAGGGATGAGAATGTAGGGGGAAAATCTGGAGAAAGTCCTAAACTTTTACCTCTGTCTGACTTTAAGGCTCTGTGTAGGAAGGAAGTGAAGACTAAGAAGACAGAAGTGCCACCCTTCTTGCCAGTTATTAAAGGTTCGGCCATTAGAGTACACAGGCACCCTCTGCACATGGACAGTCTAGATATTTAAGGAAATCTATGCTCATCATTTTCTGACCACTAAGTTGACTAAGCAGACTCTTCAGGGGCAACAAATAGAAAAAAATAGAGACTTTACAGATTTAGTTCTGAAAAATTATTAGACAACTAGGGGAGGAAGGATAATTTGAGTTTCAGAGTTACTACATCATGTTATTAAAATGCTTTGCTTTCAGCAGATTTTTTTTTTTTTTCTGAGACAGGCTCTGACTGTGTGGTTCAGGCTAGTCCTGAACTCCCAACTCATTGTGTAGCACAGGTTAGCCTTGAACTCCCAGCAGTCTTTCTGCCTCTGCCTCCAGATTGCAGAAATTATAGGGATGAGAATTTTCAAATACTATAAAGACAATGTTTAAAGTACTTGCTTCCCAATTAATTAAAGTAGAAATGTGTAATTAGAATTATTTTTGCTTTGTTTCAGGTTATGTTTAGGTATTGTTACTGGTTTTTTTTTTTTTTTTTTTTTTTTGAGATAGGGTCTTGCTATGCAGCCCAGGCTGGCTTTGAATTTGAGGCACTCCTACTAGCCCAGCATCTGAGGACTGGGATTACAGGAGTGTGTCACCACAGCCACCAGTTTTTAAATTTCATTTAATGTATTTTGATGGCAAATTTAAGGAACAGCATAGAAGACAGACATTAAGAGTGTGTTTGCATGTGCAAAAGATCAATTAGAAAAGTATGCTAAATGAACACAATGGCATTGGTTGCTATTGATAAGAATTTTACTTGTTTTAAGACAACCTAAATATTGGCATTGTTGGGCTGGGGAGATAGCTCAGCGGTCTAAGTGCCTGCCTCGCAAACACAAGGACCAGAGTTTGATCCCCAGTACTGTACAGGCCCCTCCGATGGCACATGGAGCTGGCACACCTAGAATCCCAGCACCAGGGAGGCTGAGATGGGGGAATCACTGAGTCTGTACCAAAATGCTTAGTGGGAACCTGTACCAAATACATAAATAAAAGATTAAAAAAAGATAATGTTGGCATTGTCTAGAAAAAAATTGACAGTTTTGCTGATAATTGTTGTGAAGTCTTAGAAATTATAAACTGAAATATTTTGATTTATGTTAAAGTTTTGTTATGTTTATATGAAAATTCATATGCAAATAACAATGAAAAACCGTATTTTTCTCTTATTCTTTCACTCTCAATCACATTAGTTACTCTTTGACTTCATGGGGGGAATATTTCTAAAGTTCATAAGTCTGACAACAGGGAGACACATTCAGTTTTGGGGAGCGGGATGGAGTTGTGGGTGTAAGTGCCTTCCTCATGCGTGCAGAGTGCTGGCCGAATGTCTGGTGGCTTAGTTGTTTCCTGTTGGGCCCAGAGGACACCCCACAAATCCCAGTAGCTGAGGTCCTGAGCTTAAGACCTGTTTTGAGGTCCTGTGCAGTGTCCCACCCCAGATGCTGGAGAAGGTTTGTCAATTGGAGGTTTTGGGGCAGGTGAGCTCTGCCGGGAGGCCCCTCAGCCCGGTATCTGAGCTTCCTCGCCTGTCTGGCAGAGGGCGCTCTCGAGCACTGCGCACTTACTGGCTTCCTGTCTGGGGATCCTTCCCAATGTTCTTGGGGGCTTTGGGAGTGACCACCTCATTCTAAGGAGCTAAAGGCTGCCCTGGAGTTGGAGAGCAGTGAGCGAGCTCCGCTCTAGATTATCGTCACACTTTTTTGTTTTTTATTTATTTTTTTTTTTGAGTCAGGATCTCACTCTAGTTCAGGCTGACATTGAACTCACTAGTTAGCTCAGGCTGGCCCCCAATTTATGGAGATCCTTGTGCCTCAGCCTCCTGCATACTGGGATTACAGGGATGCACCACCACACCTGGTTTGCAGTTACACTTTTGAAGGGAGCTGCGTGTTTATTATTTCTTGTAACTGTCAATTACTGAATGTTGTGACTCATCTTTTGTAATCTCTAAAAGAAAGAACTCTCAATCTGAGAATAGACTACCCAATGAAAAACAAAACTAGACCAATAATGAATACTAACTGAATCTTTTCTCTGAATATGGCTTCAAATTCTACCAATTTATTCTTTCTTTCTTTCTTTCTTTCTTTCTTTCTTTCTTTCTTTCTTTCTTTCTTTC
>NDGM011251693.1:4261-17529 GCA_002564305.1 Octomys mimax | reverse complement strand
CAGGCAGATCACTATGAGTCTGATCTAGTAGTGAGACCCTGAATATCCTGTAGGCCCTTCCCTAAAATTAAAAAAAGGAATCAAAGCCAGGGCTTCACGCATGCTATGCTGTCATTGAGCTATAGCCCTAGCCCAAAATGCACTTTTTAATTAGGAATGGTGGGGCTAGGGATATAGCTCAGCAGTACAGCATCTGCCTGGCAGGTACAAGGTCCTGAGTTCAATGTCTGGTTAAAAAAAAAAAAAAAACCAAGAAAAACTTTTGAGTCGGGTATATAACTCAATGGCATAGCACCTACCTGGCAAGCTCGAGGTTATATATATATATATATATATATATATATATATATATTTTAAGGCTTTATGAACCCTTCACACACTCTTATAAACACTTCTAGGGGCCAGCAAGATAGGTCAGCAGACTAAAGTGCTAGTAACGGAATTTTTTAAAGGTGTGTGTGGCCTCTGCTGGGTTATTATGGGGGAGATTTGGAAGAGCAATGGAGAACAATAAAGAATGGTCATAGTTCTTTCTTAGAGGTTCAAAGCTTCATCAGTTGAGCCTACAGGAGATCCAGTTTATTTCTTAGACAAATGCCTACTGGCTATATTCTGCTTTCTAGCTGTGTGCTGAGTCCTGCTTATATGTGGAACAGAATCCAGTCCTAGTATTCATGGTGTTCTCAGTTTGTAAGTAGGACTGCTATGATTGTGCTACACATCGGCATCATGCAAGGTGCTGTGGGAACAGAGAGAAGTACAAAATGTACTTGGTGCTGGCAAGAAAATTAAGCTTCAAAAGAAGGGTGAGGAGAGTCCACATAATCTAGATGCCAGCTGAAAATTGAGCATCCCAGTAGTTGAGGGAACAATATCTGTAACGTGGATATGCAGAGGGTATAATCATAGTGCTACTAAAAGCTTGTTAAGATGCAGTGCATTGTGTGAGGTTTCTGCACCTGTATATTTGAATTTTTTTAGTTTATGAATACATATGTGCAGTGCATACTGTTTACATTCCATGTGGGAAGTCAGTACATACACCATAACACATGTTGTACTTTCTTCATCTCCCTTCCCTCCAATCCCCCCATCTCTTGATCCCCCTGTTTTGGTCCATGTTTGCATTCTTAATGTTTAAACTCCTTGAGTGGAGTTGGATGATGCATATTACATGTCCCAACTCCTTTTTTTCATCTTTTCCTCCCCTCCCTCCATCTCTTGATCCCCTTCCCTTCTGAGAAAGATCTGTCTCCATACTTCCTATTATCTGTCTTTTATTTTACTCTTTACTTTTACTCCCGGTCTCTCATACAAGGGAAACCATTTTAAGTTTGTGTATCTAATTTATTTCACTTAACATTATGGTCTCAAGATCATTATTTTATTCTTGTAACAATCTCAAGATATTGGTGTTTTTCTTGACTTAAAGATGAGAAAGTCAGAACACAGAGAGATTTAGCCACTTACATGTGGTCACAGCTGATAAATAGTGGATCTGTCATCACTAACCTTAGAACCTACATGACATTATGTTCTAATCTTCTTAAGAAAGACAAGTAAGTTTCAAGGAAGTATAAGTCATTTTGACCTGTGTCCGTGACATGTAGAGTAGAAGGGTGGATAGGAATATTGGCAAAAGAACAGGACACAAGATGGACAACACTGTATAGGTAGAGTCTAGGATATGAAGGACCACTCTAAGAAGTCTTAGTTTTACATACAGATTAACAGCTTTTACAAAATAGACCAAAGATGGCTAGATTGAACATGGGGGGACCATTTAAGAGGATAGTTGGAGTAACTTGTGTCAGTAGTAATGTGGAGTTAAACTAAATTAGTAGTGAGGAACATCGATTCAAGTGATCTTACAGAACAGAGTCCTGAGACATAGTGATTAATTAAATGAGGCTGAGGGGAGAAGGAAACCTTTAGGATGATTCTTAGATTACAGGCAGGACTGGTTATTGTTCACTAAGAAAGATAGGAGGGAAGGAAACTTGTGTCGAAGAAATATGATCATTGCTGTGTCTGTTAGAGTTAGAAAAGCAACATTAGAGTTAGAATTACAATTAGAAATTATTTCTCCTCATTGCTTTTCACTATATTCACTGTGCTCAGCAAAAATTGGCTTACTAAGCCGGCTGTTTTGGAATGGTTAAGTCAGCAGCCGTGTAGTCCATGTGCATATTTATGTATAGTTTTTTAAATTTATTTGTACATGTGTGTTATACATAATGCTTACATTCTTTGGGGAAAATTTCTACATGTACATAACACATCTTAATTCTTCTGTTCATCCCCTTTCTCTTCCATCCCTCCCCACTTCACCCATCCTTTGCACCCCTTTGCATTTTTGGACATGTTGCAGTACAGAATGTTTACATTTCTTGTGTGGAGTTAGTATAATTTAAGAATGTGCTATGCTCTGACTTTGATATAAGCCCTTATATCTTACAGAACATACTTTCTATTGACTCTCTAATTCTCTGCAACCTTGTTCAGTATTAATTCCCCAAATACTGGCATTCTGTGTTGTTGAATGTAGTTGTATTCAGTATTCTGGTACATCTAATACCCTATGTGATCATGGCAGAGACAGATGGGTGATTTTGTACTGTTGCCAGCAAATAAGACCTACCATCTGTTGGTATAGTCACGCTCAAATATTTTTCCTCATCTCATTATTATATCCAGAAAATAATAAAGACCAGAAACAAATATCTGAGTGGATAAAGCTTATTTATTTGATATAAAGTAAGGTAACCAGGATAGTCTGTGGGACAAGCAGTATACATGAGCATTAATCTTAGGGATATGAATTTAGAGAGGACTCAGAAAAGAATACTGAGCCAAACACATGCCTGAAAACACAGAAGTGGTTCATACACATAGTGAAAGAGACAACTGATATTGTGTGTAAGTTCTCAGTAGGGTCTGAGTAATGAAAATTTCAGATAATGAGATACTGTATATACATTATGATTGATGATTGTAAAAATGAATTTTTTAACCAGAGAATGGACACTTAGAAGCGGTGGACATTAGAAAATGATCAAAGCTGCACTGCATGAGTCTCTTCTTCAAAAGGAGGTTTAAAAAGTGAAATTTTTCATGCAGCACAAAAAATAAACTGCAGTTGAGTTAGAATTAAACCTTTTTGAAAGAAAAAAAAATTAGGTTACTGGTTACATGAACACAGTATAGTGGGCAAACTGCTGGAGTAGGAACAGTGAAGGGTATGATTCTCCTATACTAATCAGGTGTTTTATTATATACTAGCTTCACTACAAGTTGTCCTATAGCTTGAGAATATTGAAACAAAAGTGAAGGATTTGGGAAGTGATTGCCCTCTGATTCAACAGAAATACTTGAAACTTTGTAGTAACAATTCAGAGGATGGCCTAGAAATTTTAATAAGAGGTCTCAAATCAAGCGTGCAGCCCTTAAAGGTGGTCAACTGCTGCCTGCTTCATTGACACTCTGCATTCCTGGCATCTGCTGGGCTCCCTTATTCTTTCCAGTAGTGAACACTCCAGGAAGCTAAAATTAAAACTTCCTAAGCTGGTGTTTCCTATTCTATGAGGGTTGTGTACTTGTTTGAAAGAAACTACCTAGTTTTTAAAAATTGATGTTTTTGGTTTTTATTATGGTAGAAATATCTCGAGAAGTGAATCATTAATAGTCATATTAGTCTAGGTTTATAGAACATTTAACTTGGTGGTTTAAACTTTAGTACAAAGTGAATACTATGTCTTTTGGAGCCTAGTTGGGACTCCCCTGCACCCCCACTGATAATTGCTGCTATATTGTGTCCATGAACAGGTTCCTGGTATAAATTTGCCTGTCAATCAACTGACCTATTTCTTCGCTGCAGTCCTCATTAGTGGTGTTGTACATGAAATTGGACATGGGATAGCAGCTATTAGGTAATGATATTTACCTTTTTCTTTTCTACTGTATACAAAGATGCTATTAAGAGGGTTTGGCATTAATATCTGGTATATCTGATAACTGTTTCTCTTTCTGGGACATTACCCAATGCATATCATGTATGACTTTCAAACTTCTCTTTAATAGAGAAGTCTAATGAAGTGATAAATTTGCTTAATTAACCATGTATACTTCTTTAATCTGAGTATTTCTGTCTTTTGCCTTTCACCAGTATAGTCATACCTTCATGGTGCTTCCATATTTTTCATTCGACCTTAAAAGCTAATCTTTCTATTAATCATTGGGTTGGAACAATACCCACCATACTGAAGCCCCTCTCCTTTGTAACTTAGTACTTTTTCAGCCTATCAGCTGAAATATTTCCTGCTTTTGTTCATGTCCTGAACTGGCTAGAGCAAGAAAACTAAAGCACTGAGTTTAACAGATATCATAGCCTGTCTAGTAACAAATAGAAGATGAGACCTAGGACTTGCACTGAGTGTCATGTCCTGTTGGTGGTCTTGACAACCCAAGTGTATCATTTCATTATACCTGAGCACTTAAAAGCCTAAGAAACATAAAATCATGATGGAAAGGAAGCATGTCACGCTTCCTGCCATCCTGTTGATAAGTAACGTAATCATCAGAAGCATGCTCACAGGAATGCTATCCTTCTGGTGTGCGGACCAGAGAAAAGAAGAAGTGCTGTTTTAAGGGAGAGAGTTTAATCACTTTTTATTACTTTCCGGTTATGATGAACAAGAGGCTGCGGACTAGCAGTAAAAGCTCATTTTGGCTGAGCATGTAGTGATTAAAAGGGGGGTTGCTTTTTTTTTTTTCAAATTCCCTTCACCGTTGTGTCTATATTGTTGCTTTTAAGATTTTACATATAGCAGTACTGATATTAACAGTTTAGTAATTTATAGTATACTTATGAAATAATAGAAAATTTTTTAATAAAATCTCCATTGTCAATAAAAAATAAATAGATTATATAGTTAGTTGTCTTACAGATCTAATATTGACAGCACAATATATTAAGATGATACTTTTTTTACAAGAGCTGTTTGGTCTTGAGATATCATTAAATATAATGTACATTTTAAGAAAAATGATAAAGTAGTTCTATTAAGGATAGTCTGAGCATTATACATTTTTCTAATATACTTATCTTAATGATAGTCTAACAGGAATATCCTTAGCTAAATCCCCACAATTATTCACAATAGCTAAGACAAATAGAATTTCGATAATTTACTTGAATTATATATTCTCCTGTGTCACTCTCTGAAAATAGTTCATAGTGGACCATAAAAATATTTATCATTTAGTTTCACATAGAATTAACAATTACTTTATATATGTGACTAATTTCAGTTATTTGTTCAGCATATTGTCTTAAATTTTGAAGTTGTAGTTCAGAATGACTTAAGCCTTATTTTATAAAATTTAATTTCACAGATAACCACATCTGTACAACACTATCATAAAGTTATAAACTTATGTGGTGCATGCCTGTAATCTCAGCACTCTAGAGGCTGAGGCAGGAGGATCATTGCAAGTTTCAGACCAGCCCAGGCTACAAAAGTTAGCTCAAGGCCAGCCTGAGCTCCATAGTGTGACCCTGTCTCAAATAGACAAAAAAATTACAAGCTTATGTATTAATTATTCAGGGAGACTATTTCTTAAGAATTTGAATTTTAAGATTACCTACATTATTAATTTAACAAATGAAGTAGTATTAGTAAATTCCTTTTTCTTGTGTGATTTCTTAGGGAGCAAGTTCGGTTTAATGGCTTTGGGATTTTTCTCTTCATTATATATCCTGGAGCATTTGTTGATCTGTTCACCACCCATTTACAACTTATATCACCAGTCCAGCAGCTAAGGATATTTTGTGCAGGTAACAGATTTTTTTTTTAATGTTCATCTGTGGTTTTGATTTTCTGTGATTAGTGTTTTTATGAAAAGTACTTACATTAAAAAAATATATTTTGGTTAGTAGACTCCCTCAAAAGTAATACATATAGTAAAACAATTTATGTACCAATTTCTTCTTTAAAACAAACTAAAAACAACATAAATTTTTAAAAACAAGAAAAAATTTCATTTTCACTAAAACAAAAATAATACCAAAACCTGAAACTACAAACTATGGAAAATATCAGCTTAGCTAAAATATAAGGAAATTTGCTGAAATCAAGGGAGAATACAAACAATCAACAAAGAAGTAAAAAATAAACTAATTCAGGAATAGAGAAGAGATGGTATTCAGGGATGAGTAATGAACTCTAGCATTGTCAGAGTTCATTCAGAGAACAGAATGAGATATATAGCTATGTACAGAAGAAATGTTGGGAAACACAGATCTCACTCCTTGATACAAGACAAATCCATCATAACCCTGCTTCTCTTTTTCAATTGAAAAACTTAGGCCAGTGGTGGTGAACTTTTGGCACATGTGCCACAGTGGACTGTTTATATCACTGAAAACTCTAAAAGGTCCACCATCACTGACTTAGGCTAGGGAAATGTGGAATTAGAAACACACTTTAATATAGGACACTAATCAAAAAACCAGAGATGGAAAAAGTAAAACCAAGAAGTCTAAGTACTAATTTCTTCCACTTAAGAGAAAGTCTATCTGAAGTTGATAGATCAGAAATAGAGGCTTGAATATATTACTTATATGTAAATACTACAAGACCTAAAATGGATGAACCTTTCAGGTTATTAAAGTAAAAACATGAAAGAGACCAAAGAAATATATTATAATGCAAAACTAAAACAAGATGGCAAACCTAAAAGAATAAGAGGCATTTTATTTGTTCAACATATATACACGAGATAAGCCCTTCTGTGAAAAAAAAAATACTGGGCTGGGGGTGTGCCTAAGTGGTAAAGCACGTGTCTAGCATGGGCGAGTCCTTGGCTTTGGTCCACAGCAGTGTAAAATAGTACAAAGAAAAGAAAAACGCCCTTAGTTTGGATTTAAAATATCCTAAATTTGTGATGTATAAAAGAAATCCATCTAAATCATGCTCAAAAAGATAGAAAGTAAAATGATGATCACATATACCACAAAAAAAGCACAATAATAAAAATCATTAAATTAGACCTGAGGAGTCACTTAAGGAACGTGAGCTATCATTAAAATGTAACAGTTGGGCTGGCCAAACAGCTCAGTGGATTAAAAAAGCACCTGTAAGCAGGCACAGGGGCCAAGGGTTCAATCCCCAGGCCTGCCATGCCGGCCCTGCTACAGGGCGCACGGTGACAGTGATTGAGACTCAAGGCATGATAGCACGCCTGTAATCCCGGCTCTTGGGAGGCTGTAAACAGGCAGATCACTATCAGTCCGATCTAGTAATGAGGCCCTGAACACCCTGTAGACTCTTCCCTAAAAAAAATAAAATTAAATTAATAAAAATTAAAAAATAAAGTGTAATGGTTATGAATATTACTTGTCTCAAGTAAAAAAGATATCAAAACAAAAGTAGAAAAAGTTCAAGCAGCAATAAATTTAACAAAGGTACTTGTCTCTCAAAGCATGCAAGATAAGCACAAAAAGCCAGGCAAGAGAAACTGTAGTTAGTAAAGTAAAAATAGCTAATTCAAACTCTATACTATGAATACAAAAAAGTTTCAAGTGCTCATGTAACTCACAAAAACTGAGCATGTATTAATTAATAGAGAAAGTCTCAGTAAGTAGGCCCAGGGATATAGCTCAGTGGCATAATGCCTGCCTGACAAATGCAAGGTCCCGAGTTCAATTATCAGTACCAATAAATAAATAAGCAAAAGTAATAGTAGGAACATAAGTGAAAACTGTTTAAAATTTAGAAGTTTATCTTAATAACCCGTTGGATGAATTTAATTTAAAACTTTCATCATTGTAATAAATTTTAAAAAGATAAAATCACTTTACTGAAATAATTTGCATTAAAAGTTTTGCTAAAAGAAAAATTCATCCGCCTTAGGTACTTACTGTGAACTAAAAATGGAGATGAATCAGTTTAAGCATTCAATTTAAGATATATGAACAGAACTATAAGATAGTTAAGTAGCTGGTCATGGAGGCACCACTATAATGCCAGCACTGGGTAGGCTGAGGCAGGACAATTGCTTCAAATTTGAGGTCAGCATAAAGTGTATAGCAAAACTCTGTCTGAAAAATAAAATAGTTGCCAGGGGTGGTGGCACATGCCTGTAATCCTAGAACTCTGAAGGCTGAGGCAGGAGGATTGTTGTGAGTTGGAGACCATCCCAGGCTACAAAGTGCGATCAAGGTTAGCCTGAGCTGCACCGTAAGACTCTGTTTCAAAAAGAGAAAGAAAAGGAAAGCAAGCAAGCAAGCAAGTAAAGAAATAATGAAGTACTAAAAATACAGGCAGAAAGTGATAAATTAGCGACAAGCAAAGTAGAACTGTTAAATCCAAGAGTTCTTTGAAGGAAAAAAATGACTAAACAGTGGGAGGAAGTGTCTGTAGTGAAAATTAGCTAATAGAGAAAATTAAAACACTGTTAAGTCTTTCTTGATCATTTCTGCAAATACAAAGTTTCAAAAACCTGATTATAAAAAAATAACTGAAATTAACTCCAGAAGAGATAGGAAAAAAAAATCTAAGTAGGTCAGTAATTACAATGAGAAAATAAGAGAAAAAGGTAAGTAGGCCAATAACTACAATTAGGGAAATAAGGAAAAAATATCTAGGCCAATAATTGCAGTGGGAAAAATAAAGAAAACTGATGAAAAATGCCCCTGAAATTTTCATAGGTAGCGTTCTTTCAACTCTTGAATGAAAATATGTTCTTTTAAATTCCAATTTATGCTGAACATGATGCACTTCTATAATCTCAGCACTGGGGAGGCGAAGGCAGGAAGATCACCATGAGTTTGAGGCTAGCTTAAACTACATTGCAAAACTGTCTCAAAAAAAAAAAAAAAGGCCACTGTAGTATAACTTTCCAGATAGCATGGAGAAGGAAACTTAAGATTGTTTTTTTCAATACTAGGAATTGAAACCAGGACTATTATACTGAACTACATCCCCAACACTATTTTATTTTATTTTATATTATGTTATTTTTTGAAACAGCATCTTGCTAATTCTCTGAGTTTCATAGGCTGAGCTCAAAATTCGATCCTCCTGCTTTTACCTCCCAGAGTACTGAGATTACAGGCCTTTGCTATGGTGCCTAGATAAGATTTTTTAAAGTCAATATGGCACCGATAAATCTTTTGTATTAAAGCACGAAAAACCTGTAGATACATGGTATAGCTAAACAATGCAAGGATACCTTAATATTGGTAAATCTGTTTGCATATGGTAAATATTTGTCATTTGGAGAAAAAAATCCTCATCTCAGAATGTAAGAGAGTATTTCACAAATTTAAACATCCATTAATTGTTTTCAACATATCTTTAGTAAAAGGAGGGATAAGAGGTTTCTCATAATGCTATAACGTTTAGTAGCACTCCTGTAAAGGGGTAAGATCAGTAATCCACTATCAACTATTACCAACATTGGGGCAAGGGAGATGGCTCAGTAGAATAAGCACAAGGGCCTGAGTTCAATCCCTGGTTCCAGGAAAAAAAATATTACCAATATATAATCTTGGTCTGTAAACATGAGTCAGTGAAATGAAATAAAAAATAAAGAAGTGTAAATATTTTACAGGTATAGGGCCAGCAAGATAGCTCAATTGTGTAAAGCACCACTTAGGCAAGCTTAAGCAGGCACACGGGACAGTAGTTCGATCTCTGGCACCACATGCTGTGCCAGCCCCGCCCTCAGGACGGGCTGAACCAAAAAACAAAGGTTAATATTTTAAAGGTATAGACTCTTTTTCAGATAGTGTAATAAGCCTGATTAGGTGGTTAAATACAGAAAATGAATAAAGACACTGGTTGCAAAATTAGTATTCCGTCAACCAGTGAGATTCCGCTTCATGTGTGTTACGTCGCACAGCAAGCACGACAGCACAGCATGTAGGGAATGGCGTGAGTACACACCCTGAATGCATTCCACGAGGTGGCAGACGGTACTTGGTGACGTGACCAGTCGCATGCGTGAGGCACTGAGGCGCATGCGTGAGGCACTGAGGCGCATGCGTGAGGTGCTGAGGCGCTTGTGTGAGGTGCTGAGGCGCTTGCGTGAAGTGCCGAGGCGCATGCGCTTAGGACTCCCAAAAAGCGTCACTTCTTCCGCCACGTTCGCCCTGCCTTTCTCAAGCTCGCCTGAAGCGCGGGTTTTTGCCGAGCCCGCGCACTGCTGTGTGAAGTTAGAGGGTTTTTTCCTGTCTGTCTGGCTTCTCAAGACCGTCTCACCACCTGTCGGCTTCAAGAAGTCAAAACCACTGCAAAAGTGTCAGTCATGGCCTCAGAAAGCCAGGACAGTATCTCCCTCACCGAAGATTCGGAGTTGCCCACAGAAGTTGTGGAACTGCAACAGGTAGACATGGGGACCCTTATGGAGAACACGGTGGAGCTGCAACCCGTTTTATACCAGAATCCCAGTGATAATTGGATCCACGGTGGCTATGATTGTCCACCTCTGTTTACGTTGCAGCCGGTCGCCACCAATAATATTAGCTATGGTGACCATGACCAGGAATTTATCGTAATACAAACCCGAGAGGAGGTAGTGGACTATTTCGAGTTAAAAGTCAGCGAATTCAGGGGCGAGGCAACCTCAGTTGAGGGCAAAGACACTTACTTCCAGTCAGTTCCTTTGTCTTTGCCGTCCTCTGCCACGTCATCATCCTCCGATCACGACGCAAATGGCAGTGGCCACAGCAGGGCGCGCAGAGACAGAGACAGCAGCGGTGAGGTCGCTGCGGGTGGCAGCAGTTCCGAATTGAGCAGTGAAAACGGAGAACAGAGGCAGACACCGAGCCACATCCTAGAAGCTATGTTCCCTAACGTCTTGTCGTCGTCTTCGAGCCCAGAAAGAGAGGCTGAGGGGGAGACTGACGTACCGATTGGCATACCGAGTGAACCCTCCTCTCCTGATTATTCTGAATACCTGACAGGGAAGAAACTTCCCCCTGAAGGACTACCTGGAATTGACCTCTCCGATCCCAAACAGTTGTCAGACTTTATAAAAATAAAGCGCAAAAAAGCCAAGGATGGTATTCCAAGAACTGTAGCTTGCCGTCACGAAGGCTGCAAAAAGATGTTCAAGGATAGCTGTGCTATGAGAAAGCACCTGCACACCCACGGACCCAGAGTCCACATCTGCTCCGAGTGTGGCAAAGGTTTTCTTGAGAACTCAAAACTAAAACGTCATCAGCTGGTTCATTCTGGAGAGAAGCCCTTCCAATGCATCTTTGAAGGCTGCGGGAAACGTTTTTCCCTGGATTTCAACCTGCGCACTCATGTGCGAATTCATACAGGAGACAGACCTTTTGTGTGTCCTTTCAACGAGTGCAACAGGAGGTTCGCTCAGTCAACTAACCTGAAATCTCATATGTTAGCACATGCTAAGAAGAACAGCCAGTAGAAAGAGACAATCCTTCTCAGATTTAAGAAGGTTCTCCCAGTAGTGTGGTTGGGATTAATTATGCTTTTTGCTTGTATATTGTTTGTTTTTCTTAGTGCATGTTTGTAGTACATAATGATTACATTTTTCCTAAGTAGTTTGTAGTTGCTCTTTTTGTCACCATTCCCTCCCATCCCTCTAGGCTAACCTCCAAATTTTGACCCCTTTCCAATTTGAAAAAGTTCTTGCTTCCTTTTTTCTCAATTTTTTAAAGTGTCTTTTCCTTCCTTCCCAGCTCTATCTCTTGTTCCTCCTCCCATTTGAAAAAGGTCTCCCTATACAAAATTGATATCTGTATACTGTTCTTAAGAACATTTTTAAATGAATCTTATATCTCTAAAGCTAATGTTATGGTACAACAATTAAAAAGTTTAAAAATAATAAGCCTTTATATAAGATAATATTATAATGCCATTTCTTGTTGTGTAATGATTTGTAAACTTAGGTTTCAGTGAGTAAATAATGGTACTTTTTACATTCTTATAAATATGAAGTTCATTTGTTACTTAGTTTTTTAAAAATTTGTATTTTTCCATTTGATCTCCATAGTGCAAAAAGACAGTCTTTTACAAATGTTCATGTGTATACTTTTAAACTTTTAGGAATATGTTTAGCAATTATATATGTGGTTTTTCTGAAAGTGGATAAATTTTATTGGGTAAGGTTTTCTTTAAAAAGAATGAACAGTAATATGTAAACATATTTTCCTTGTGAAGAAAAGTTATATAGGATTTGTATAATATCTTAATTTTGGCTATATTGCTTAATGTTAACATATTTTACATAACTTTTAGTTGTATTGAGTTCTGCAATATTGACCATTAGACTGTTTAATAGTCAATTTAAACCTATATTGATCATTTTCCAAAAAATGAAAAAACTACTAGATATTGTTAAGTAGTTTATTTGCTTGTTCAATGGTTAGAGACTAGTGTCAGGGTGTGTAGCATATATAGTAATTGTAAATATCTGTTGTATATATCTTGTATAGTAGAAAAAGCAAAAATGAAAATGGATGTTTTGAAGAAGTAGCTCCGAGACTTGGAATGTAGTTAGAGCAATTGCATGCATGTGTAAGGCACTGGGTTTGATCTCCAGCACAATCCACAAAAGTAGCTTACCTATATAGATATAATAGTGGTACAGGACAGGGAGAAACTGTTACTAGCCTCTGGTGAGTAGGGATAAAGAATGCCAAACATCCTAAAATACACAGGACAGTCCTCTATAGCAAAGAATTATCTGGACAACATGCCAGTAGTGCCAGTGTTAAGTCCTCTAGGTGTGGTGGCACACACATATAATTCCAACACTCAGGAGGCTGAGGCAGGAAGATCCCCTCAAATTTAAGACAACCCTGGGCTATGTAGTGAGCTCAAGGCTAGATTGGACTGAGACCCTGTCTCAAAAAGGAAAAAGCCAGGTGCTGTGATGCATACCTATAGTCCCAGGACTTGGGAGGCTGAGGCAGGAGAAGTACCACAAGTTCAAGGCCAGTCTGGGCTACATAGTGAGTTCGAGGCCAGCCTGGGCTGAAACCCTGCCTCAGCAAAGAAAAAAACAGCCAGGTGTAGTGATACGCACCTGTAATCCCAGATCTTGGGAGCCTGAGGCGGGAGGATCACCACAAGTTCAAGGCCAGCCTGGGCTACATAGTGAGTTCGAGGCCAGCCTGGGCTGAGACCCTGCCTCAGCAAAGAAAAAGACAGCCAGGTGTAGTGATACAAACCTGTAATCCCAGATCTTGGGAGCCTGAGGCGGGAGGATCACCACAAGTTCAAGGCCAGCCT